>VYZX01008644.1:0-13983 GCA_013401335.1 Brachypteracias leptosomus | reverse complement strand
TCCCCCCAGAGCCTTCTCTCCTCCAGGCTGAACAGCCCCAACTCTCTCCGTCTGTCTTCATACGAGAGATGCTCCATTCCCCTGAGCATTTTGGTGCCCTCCTCTGGACATGCTCCAATATGTCCACATCCTTCTTGTGCTGGGGGCTCCAGAAATGGACGCAGAGCTCCAGGTGAGGTCTCCCCAGGGCAGAGCAGAGGGGCAGAATCACCCCTCTTGATCTGCTGCCCACAGTTCTTTTGATGCAGCCCAGGATGGGATTGTCCTTCTGGACTGCCATTGCACATTGGTGGCTCATGTCCAATTTTCCATCCACCAGCACCCCCAAGATGCTCGGGTGTGTTGGAAACCACTAAATTTCCATCTGTGAAGTGGCAAGGGGAGGGGTGACAGCAGGCTCAATGCCTGGTTGCACCCCAAGATCACACTGTCCTCCTTGTTAATGAAGAGCTGAGCTCAGGGTGGCCACTGAGCTGTGCAAACTACTTCAACAGGAGGATTTGTCTGTGCTAAGACACCACACACCCTTCAAGATCCTCCCTAGGAGACATCCAGCTGCTGCCTTGGTGCTCACCCCAGTGAAAGGGGAGGGAGGACAGGAGAGGAATGAGGAATAGGGCTTGTAGCTACAGGACAAGGGGTGACGGTTTTAAACCAAAAGAGGGACATTTAGACTAGAGAGAAGGAAGAAATTTTTGATGCTGAGACCCTGGCCCAGGTTGCCCAGAGAGGTGGTGGCTGCCCCATCCCTGGAACCATTGCAGGTGAGGTTGGTTGGGGCTCTGAGCAACCTGCTGTGGTTGCAGATGTCCCTGCTCCCTGCAGGGGGGTGGGACTAGATGACCTTGAAAGGTCCCTTCCAACCCAAACCATTCCATGATTCTTTAACAAGAAGTGAGGGCAGAGAAGAGGGAGTTCATGTCCCCTTACAGAGGACTGGACACCCACCAAGCAGCAGCCTTTCCAGCTCTATTTCTGGTTGATCATGTTCTCTCTGGATGTTTTCCATGGAGATCACCTTGTGGTTTATTTTATTTGTTGTAGTGCTCCCTTATTTTCAAATACTGCATTTTTCATCTTGCTTCACATTATCATGGGCTTTTTAGAAGGGTTTTTTTAAGGCTACTTCTGGCCACAGGCAAAGCTAAATGCAACCCCTGGTGCTTTACAATGTCCCAGGATGGCACAACTGTCCCTGATAGATCATAGAATCATAGAATGTTTCAGGCTGGAAGAGACCTCTAGAGGTCATCTTGATTCTTCATCTCCCTAGTGGCCTCAATGCCAGTAAAATCTGGAGTCCTACCAACCACTGTTGGTTTTGGACTGGGCTTTTTATGCATTTTGAAGCTTGATCATGATCTCTGTATCCATACAAATCTTATATATCCAGCTGATNTTTCCAACCATAATGATTCTATGACCTCCAGAGGTCCCTTCCAACCTCAAGGAGTCTGTGATTCTGTGATTTTTGACCCCCTGCTCTAAGCTGTGGGCAGCTAGAGGTTAGGAGTCCAGTCACTCAAGATTAAGTAGTTCCGGTTAATGTTTCTGCAAGAGCTGCCCCCTGCACTAGTACTGACCACATCTGGGTCACTTATTGAGTTCTTTGCCTCTTCCATCTTCATAGACAGGGCTCCTTCCAGAGCATGAGGAGAGGAGAGGAGGTCCCCATTTTGTCACGGGTGGTTTGGCCAGAACTTACAGAGAAACCTGGTGGAAGGAAAGCGGTAGCAAAGGAGAGACCTGGCGANGAGATGAGGAGAGGAGAGGAGAGGAGAGGAGAGGAGAGGAGGTCCCCATTTTGTCACGGGTGGTTTGGCCAGAACTTACAGAGAAACCTGGTGGAAGGAAATCTGTAGCAAAGGAGAGACTTGTGCAAAGTCTCTTACACCATAGGTCAAGCCCCTGGACTCTAAACCACCCTTCTCCTTCTGGAAACTGCCACGGAAACTCAATCCTCCCATCTGGATTCTTTTTGCTTCTTCCTTCTCCTCCTGCCAGAGGTCAACTTCTGCTCCCAGGCTGCCAGGACAGTTAATACCTGACACCTCACAGCCCAGCTCTCCTGGCCTCCAGAAGTGCTTAACAGGGCTGGGGGTGAGGTGCAGAGGGGTGGGACTCTCCTCCCTCCTGCCTTGGCCAAGTTGTCCTTTCCACACCCACCGGATGGCATTTGCTGCTCTGCTCTTTCTGGGTGAATTGAAGCTTTAATAATTGTCAAAGGATTTCATTGTCCGGCCAAGTCTGTGTGTAAGCATCTGAAAGAGGTGCTTGACCCTTTCTTGGTGAGATGAGACCAGATCTGGGGTGATCTTGGCCTTCCCAACAAATGAACTTAAATTTATGTTTTGAAGGGTGAAGTCTATGCTTCATGAAGAAAACTTGCTCTAGGTGATCCTGCTCCATCGGGGGGATTGGACTAGATGATCTTTTGAGGTCCCTTCCAACCCCTAACGTTCTGTGATTCTGTGAAATATCCTGATAGCTACAGTTGTTCAGTGATTACTCTGTAGGAGAAACTCCCCTTTATTCTGTCTGCTCAAATGTGTGATCAAGACATGGGTGAAACCCTGCCCCAGTTCCTCCAGCTCCTGCAGAGATATGGTGAGACCTTCTCCATGCACTGTCCTCCGTGATTTTAGGCTGTCGGGTAGTGGTAGGACTGGGGGGAATGGCTCCAAAGTAGAGGTGGGGAGATTGAGATGAGACGTTAGGAAGAAGTTGTTGCCCAGGAGGGTGGGGAGACACTGGCCCAGGTTGCCCAGAGAGGTGCTGGAAGCCCCATCCCTGGACATTTTGAAGGCCAGGCTGGCTGGGGCTGTGAGCAACTGCTGTAGGGGGAGGTGTCCCTGCCCATGGCAGGGGGGTTGGAAGGAGATGATCTTTCAGGTCCCTTCCAACCCTGACAATTCTATGATTCTATGGTAGGGAACTGCATACACAGACTTTCAGGAGCTCTGAGAAGCACCCCCAACATACTGGTGAGGATCCCAAGCAAATTAATCCAAATTAATTTTAAACTGGATTACTTAAACCACATTAAGATCCCAAGTAGATGCTCTTAGCTGGAATTAAAGTGGCCTTTGTGTGGTATTTGTTTTGGTTTGGTTTTAATTCATTTTGGAGTGGATTTAAGCTAATTGCAATTAGGGCTTCTGAGTGACTGTATCAACCCAGGAGTTCAGCGCTGGTTTAATGAGGCTGCTTTAATTCACCCCTTGAGATGTGGCTGGGGTTTCCTGGTTGGAGTCATGCACTAGNTGGACTAGATGACCTTTGGAGGTCCCTTCCAACCCAATGCATTCTGATTCTATGGGTTCTAGGTCCTAGCAATGGTGAGAGTCAGAGGGATAGTTGGAGAAATGGGGGGCTTTGGGCACTGGGGTTTTCTCCAGGTGCCACAATGCCAGGTCAGAGCTGTGTTTGCAGCAAGTATTGGGGTGTCTGACCAGCCAGGTGGGTTTAAATTGAGTTTGGATGGGACTTCATCACCCTCACTCCCAAAGCTGGGTAGAGAGCTCCAAATTGCCCAAGTCCTCCCTTGCTCTTGTGTGAGGCTACTTTTGTGGGTGTAGGACCACCTTTATTCAGTGGTTTAGCATGCTGCTTGACAGTGAAGATGGTGGGACACAGTCCTCTGGTGGTCCTGACCTCACTGTGGTCACCTGAGGGCAGAGAAAAGAGGGCAAACACATGGGACAGAGAAGTCCCTCAGGAAAGGATAGAAAGGTGGCTTTGGGCCACTTGGCCATGTCTTGCTTTTGCCCTAACAATCCCTCCTCTCTCCCCCAGCCAACAGAAGGGAGCAAAGTGAACAGCCAAGCCTGCTGGAAATCAGAAATGATATTAAACATCATGGGCCATGACATAAAATCCCCAGTTGTAAATAATACCAGTCTTCTGTGAAAAGAAACAAAACATTCCTGGTAGGGCTTGGTTCATGTGAACTGGAACTGTCCCCTCTCAGTGACACCACCAAGAACACACTCAAATAACCCGTCATGGTTTATGCCCTTATGAGAATGAAGGAGCTGTGGGATGGAGCCCACCCAAATCCCAGCTCCCAGGGGTCAACTAATCCTCCAATAACTCATTTTGTTACACTAAGAAAAAAACAGTAACACCAGCAAGTCCCCAGGTACAATGACAGAGGTTGGGACTCTGCCAGTTGCTGTAGACACTAAGGTCCAACTGGCACGGAGATAATCCCAAGGCTAGTGAGAAATGTCATGTGGCTCTTCATGAGGAGAAAACAGCACAGTGGAGACCACAAGCACCATCAATGTAAGGCTACATCTGGAGTATTGTGTCCAGTTCTGGGCTCCCCAATTCAAGAGAGACAAGGAATAGAATCCCAGAATGGTAGGGGTTGGAAGGGACCTCTGGAGATCATGTCGCCCAACCCTCCTGCCAAAGCAGGGTCACCCAGGGCAGGTTACACAAGAGCATGTTCAGGTGGGTTTCAAAAGTCTCCAGAGAAGGAGCCTCCACAACCTCTCTGGGCAGCCTGGGCCAGGCTCCATCATCCTCATGGTAAGGAAGTTTTTCCTCATGTTGAGGTGGAACTTCCTATGTCCCAGTTTGTGCCCGTTGCCCCACTGGGCATCACTGACAAGAGACTGGTCCCATCTTCCTGACCCCCACCCTTCAGATATTTATAAACATTGATCAGATCCCCTCTGAGGCTTCTCTTCTCCACCTCAGCAGCCCCAGGGCTCTCAGCCTTTCCTTGTAAAGGAGATGTTCCAGGCCCTTAATCATCCTCCTAGCCTCCATTGGTCCTTCTCCAGCATTTCCTTGTCTCTCTTGAACTGGGGAGCCCAGAACTGGACCCAGTACTCACTAGGGCAGAGTAGAGGGGGAGAAGAACCTCCCTCGACCTGCTGCTCTTCTTAAAGCAACCCAAGGACCCATCAGCCTTCTTGGCCACAAGGCCCTATTACTGTCCACCAGGACTCCAAGGTCCTTCTCCCTGGAGTTGTTTCCAGCAGGTCTCCCCCTCTCCTGTACCAGTGCATGGGGTTATTCCTCTCCTAATTAAACCACGTTCAGCTCCAAGGGGAATAATCCAAGCAGCAAAGTGGTGCTTGTGGAAGGCTGGTATCAGCAGAGGGTGCTCCTTGACCATGCTGTGGAGGCTCAGCTCAGAGCCTGCAGCTGCCAGACACTCTCTGCACATCCACACTGCTCATATCCCCAGAAAACTGATGCTCATCCCACCCTTTCTTTGCTTCCTCAGCTGCAAACACCCCCAGGGGTCTCTTAAAGGCAGCATTTAAAGCCACTTCCTAAAATAAAAATACCAGCAGCTCTTCTTGCCTCCCAGCACTGGTGCCTGTTTGCTGCTGGGATCTGGGAGGATTAGGAGCCACATCTAACCTTCCCCAAAATTAATTATTATTAATTATCCAGGGTTGAACAAGCTCAATCTGCACACAAATCCAGCCTGGGGTGCTGAGTGCCCACCCGACCACATCCCCAGATCCCATTCCCGTTATGCCCTTCATCTGACTGGGGTTTGAGCAGGTGGGGTTGTTCAGCCTGGAGAAGAGAAGCCTCTGGGGAGACCTTATAGCAGCCTTTCAATACTTAAAGGGGGTCTACAAGAGAGCTGGAGGGACTTTTTACAAGGGCTTGTAGTGATAGGACAAGGGGTGATGGGTTCAAACTGGAAGAGGGGAGACTTAGATTAGAAATCTGGAAGAAGTTTTTCGGGGGAGGTGTCCCTGCCCAAGACAGGGGTGTTAGAACTAGATGATCTTCAAGGTCCTTCCCAACTCAAACCGTTCTGGGGTTCTATGATTCTATGTGAGAGGTCCATGGGAGCATCCAGCCAAAATCTCAGCTCAGTTGATGATGGGAACAGTGCACAGAATGGTTAAAGCAATGTCTACAATTAACTCCCACACTGGTGGAAGTGAATCAGCTCGGACTTGGTGTTGTGAAATAAAATGCCAAGGATTTGGGGATTTTCACAGAATCACAGAATGTCGGGGATTGGAAGGGACCTCGAAAGATCATCTAGTCCATCCCCCTGCCAGAGCAGAATCACCTAGAGCAGGTCACACAGGAACACGTCCAGGGGGGCTTTGAATGTCTCCAGAGAAGGAGACTCCACAACCTCCCTGGGCAGCCTGAGCCAGTGTCTGTCACCCTCATTGGGAAGAAGTTTCTTCTCCTATTGTTGTGGAACCTTCTGTGTTCCAGCTTGCATCCGTTGCCCCTTGTCCTATCATTAGATACCACTTCTCAGGTGAGAAAAAAGCTGATATAACAGAGTATAAATCCAGGAGTGGTGGGGGCAGCTGGGACAGGATTTGCACGGACTAACCAGGGAGTTTCTGGTGAAATTAGTGGAAATTAGTGAAATTAGGGAGGTCTTCACACACTTGGCCATGACAAGTGATTTTCTGTGCTCCTCTAGTAGCAGATGCAGCCAGCAAGAGCTGCTAAATCCTATATTCTGGCTTAAAAATAGTGAACAAAGTGGGGAATCATAGAATGGGTTGGGTTGGAAGGGACCTAAAAGATCATCTAGCTGCAAGGAAATGTTTTGGGGAACTAGTGTTATGCAATTGCTTGGTTATAATATTATTTTTATTATATTTTGGTTTTCTGCTGTCCTTTTGTCCCCACTAGCTCCTCACAGACCAGCCTGGAGAAAAGCTCCATCAAACCACTCCCTGCCTTTACCCAGACACACCAAAACCCAGTATCCATGCTCCCTCTACTGGTCTTACTGGTCCTCCTGCCAGGTCTTCCCTGCCTAGGGAGGGAAGGACAGACAGACAATGCAGTGTGGGGTTCAGGAGGGGGTTCCCATGTCCTGACAAAGGGACAGGAGAAGAGTTGTCTCTGGACTGAGCTGGCAGCTAAGTTTGAGCAGAGATATTGGTCTGATGGTGCCCAAGCAGCAGCTTAAGGCCACAAATAATTGATGGAATATTTATTGCATATTTTCATTACAGCCACATCAACAGCTCAAAGCAATTCCAGCATTTTCTAAGGCGACCTTGAGGACAATTTATTAGGAACCCACTTGGTGTTTCTTATTAGAAGTCATAAAATAATTACTTGTCCCTTATTAAACCTCACCAGAAGCTTCCCTGGGATGTGTTCCCATCCCTCCCCAGAAGGCTGTGATGCACCTTTTGGGGGCCTTGCTTTGAAGCTCATCCAGGAGCCCTTAAATCACAAGTTAAGCTCTGAGATGAGCCATAAAATAACTCCCTGCAGGTCCTCAGCATCTCTTTCTGCCATGCCTTTGAGCAGAACAACTTGATGGCAGTAGGACATGGGTGAGGACACGGACTCTCATGGATGGTCCTGGAGATGCTAAGGGAGATGCAGTTCACCCAGCTGGGACATGGAAAGTTTGGCTTCATGCCAGCACAAAATTAAGGGGATTTACTTAAATTACCCACAGCAGTGGAAAGGGAGGGTGATGAACTGGTTCAACCCAGCTCATCTACCTCTACCACTTGAACCCAGGTCCTGTGAGAGGCAATCTCAGCTTGCCACTAACTGGACACAGTCACAGATCTTTGCTCCTCCACCTTCACTGAACATATTGGGATGAGATGAGAAGTGAAATGAGGGGAGGGGAAATCAGGGGAAAGCAAAAAAGCTCCAATTTCCCTGGAGCAATGTTTGGTTTTGGAGTATCCTGGAGGTGCTGCTTTTACAGGCAGGTCTAAGTATACCCGTGGTGTTGCTCTTCTGGACTGATGTAATTTGCCTTGATATCAAGAGATGTTTCCAATCTGATGAAAAGGAGCAAAATTCACTTGGACACACTGTGAGTGTAACCAGGCTGTGGCTTGGCAGAGCCTCCATTTCACCTGAAAAACTAGAGTCAAGATTCCTGGAATATGGCGAGAAGGTCTCCCCTGAGCCTTCTATCCTCCAGGCTGAACAAACCCAGTTCTCTCACCCTTTCCTCACATAGAATCATAGAATTGTCAGGGTTGGAAGGGACCTTAAAGATCATCTCGTTCCAACCCCCTGCCATGGGCAGGGACACCTCCCACTACACCACGTTGCTCACAGCCCCAGCCAGCCTGGCCTGAAAAATGTCCAGGCATGGGGCTTCCACCACCTCTCTGGGCAACCTGGGACAGTGTCTCACCACCCTCACACTGAAGAACTTCTTCCTACCCACCTGTAGTTTTGACCCACTCCCCCCAGTCCTACCACTCCCCAACAGCCTCAAAAGTCCCTCCCCAGCTTTCTTGGAGCCCCCTTCAGATCCTGGAAGGCCACCAGAAGGTCCCCTTGGAGCCTTCTCTTCTCCACACTGAACAACCCCAACTCTCTCAGTCTGTCCTCGTAGCAGAGGTGCTCCAGCCCCTGATCATCCTCGTGGCCCTTCTCTGGACACCTTCCAGCACGTCCAGATCTTTCTTGTCCTAGGGGCTCCAGAATTGGACGCAGAGTTCCAGGTGGGGTCTCCTGAGGGTGGAGTAGAGGGGGAGAATCACATGGCAACTTCCCAGTCCCTGGATCACATTGGTGGCTCTTCTCTGGCCCCTCTCCAGCCTGTCCACATCTTCTTTGTATTGTAGGGACCAAAACTGAACAGAGAATTTCAGGTGTGACCTGACAAGCATTGAGTAGAGCAAGAGCAAAAACCAACCACATGCATTAAAATAAATCGGAAAATGTCACAGGAGTCCCTCTCAAGGGAACAGCAGCTCTATGAGACTGCCCAGTGCACTCTCAGCTTCTTCCCCAGCAGAAGGGGATGCTGACCTTGCAGAACATCAAAATGATCAGGGGAATGGAGCATCTCTTCTATGAAGACAGGCTGAGGGAGTTGGGGCTGTTCAGCCTGGAGAAGAGAAGGCTCCATGGGGACCTTAGAGTGACCTTCCAGTATCTGAAGGGGGCTACATGAAGGCAGGGGAAGGTCTATTCAAAAGGGTTTGTAATGACAGGACCAGGAGTGATGGTTTTAAGCTGGGGAAGGAGAGATTTAGATTGGATATTAGAAAAAAGTTCTTGAATCTGAGGGTGATAGATCAGTGGAATGAGCTGCCCAGAGAGGGGGTGGAGATCTCATCCCTGGAGTCCTTCAAGGTGAGGCTTGCTGGGGCTCTGAGCAGCCTGCCCTAGGTAGAGATGTCCCTGCTTGTGTAGGGAGGGTGGACCAGATGACCTCTAGAGGTCCCTTCCAGCCTCAAACATTCTATGATTCTTGGATTTTAGTCACAACTTGGCCCTGTGTCCACTGAGCAACCTGAAGAGCAGGAGTATCAAGGTATAGACATGGAAACCAGGCAAGGGGAGATTTCCTTTCTGGATCTTACAGTAAAGTGGGAGCTGGGAAGACAACCCTCCCACACTGACCTCCCAGCACCCCATGCCATAACAGTTGGCCCCAGACCCACCTTCAAACATCAAGGCCAAATTTGTCCCTGGATCTCTTAAGAGCCAGCAGGACTGGTGGCACTTACCGTGATGGGGAAATAGTCCCTCATGTACCTCCAGACGATGCTGTTCCGGAGGAAGTGGATCCGTCTCCCACCCTTGCTGGGTTTTTCCCTGTCTAGGAACCACCAGGCAGTGTAGAGGACACTGATCAGCCAAAAACGGGTGAAGAAGAGGCCGATGAAGACAACTGTGCAGCACTGTGCTGAGAGAAAAGCCAGCAGTGAGTTCCCAGTTTTGTTAGGTGGGCTTTGGGAGAGGAGACTTTGGGGTGCATTGAGAAGGGTGTGGGCAGCAGGTCAAGGTCTCCTTCCTCTCTATTCTGGACTAGTGAAGCCACCTCTGGAGTACTGGGACCAGTTCTGGGCTCCCCAGTTCAAGAGAGACAAGGAGCTGCTGGAGAGAGTCCAGCAGAGGCTGCGAAGATGCTGAGGGAACTGGAGGGGGATCTGGTCAATGCTGATCAATATCTAAAGGGTGGGTGTCAAGAGAATGGGCCCAGTCACTTTTCAGTGGTGTCCAGCAACAAGATGAGGGACAATGGGAACAAATTGGAACACAGGAGGTATCATCTGGCCCAGGCTGCACAGAGAGGTTGTGGAATCTCCTTCTCTGGAGAGATTCCAAACCTGTCGGGACATGATCCTGGGCAATCTGCTCTGGGTGACCTTATGAAGCAGGGGGATTGGATGAAATGATCTCCAGAGGTCCCTTTCAACCCCTTCCATTCTGTCATTCTTTGAGTGATTCACTTTGAAAGGATTCTGTCTGGTCCTAGGATGGAGCCCAAGCCTTCACTGGGCTTGCTGCTGAATTCTTTTATCAATGTCAAGACACCTTGGATGTAGAGCTGCTTTCCTTCCTATCTGCCCCAGAAACCTGCAAAGGAACCAAGCACCATCCTTGTAGCAACCCTCTTTCTCCAAAGGCCACCACGTCCATCTCTTCCCACAAGACTGATGGACTTCACTGCATCCAGAGGGTCCTTGAGGATCAGATCTCTACCCATGTGCTGTCTGTGTTCTCTGGAGTCAGCCTCATCTCTGCAAAGATAATTCCCATGTTTTACCCCAAAACTCCTGCTGATACCCCCTGATGACACCTGGCATTTTGCAACGACAGCAAAGTGGAGGACTCTGCCCTGTCTGTGCAGTCCTCAATAGCTTTGTCCTGAGGTATTGACTCCCCATTTTAAGTGTGCATCAATTGATGTTGAAGTTTTTATCTTCCCATGTAGGTTTTACTCTTTATTAAGTTATTTCTTATTGATTTTGGACATTCTCCTCCACTTCTCTGGTTCACTCTCAGCTCTAATCCTGGCCTTTAGAGGATTTTCAGTCCTTTCAACATGGTGTCATCACAGGTTTTATAAGAATGCTCCATTTCATTCCCTAAGACATTAATGACTTGGGACTTTCCCAACCCATTAAAGACTTCTCTGAGTTGCTTCCAGTCAGTGCTTGGCTTTGCCCTCTATCTCCCACCTCCCTCGTGTGTTTTGGCATAGGAAAAGGAGAAGAAAAGTTTGTCTGCAAACAAGCATCTCTTGGTACATCAAATCCCACCCGAGCCCAACACTGTGTGCTGCAGAGACTGGGAAGCCCTGATGGCCACCAAGCTGCCACCTGGTGGAGCAGATGCCCTTAAAAGAGCCTGGGAAGAGCTGTGTCCTCTCCATCTGTCCCTCTGGAAGCCTTGGTGTTGTCTGGGAAGGGGAAGCATGAGCTAAAAAACTCCCAAACATTCATGTCCCTGCCCATGGCAGGGTGGTTGGAATTAGATGATCTTTAAGATCCCTTCCAACCCTGACAATTCTATGATTATATGATTCTATGATTCCATGATCCAAGCCCTTTGCCTTCCTCAGCTCATGAATTAGATCATGTGTGGAGGGTCCTATATTTTGTCCTTCTCTAGGTCTCCATCACAGATCCAGCATCCAAGGCTGAAGGACACGAGAATGGAGATGTCCTCTTCAGCTTCAGCTGTGAGATCATAGAATCAGAGAATTGTCAGGGTTGGAAGGGACCTGAAAGATCATCTCGTTCCAACCCCCTGCCATGGGCAGGGACACCTCCCACTACACCATGNATCCTCGTGGCCCTTCTCTGGACACGTTCCAGCACATCCAGATCTTTCTTGTAATAGTGGCCCTCATCCTCTGGGCCCTGGATTTTCACCTTTGAGAGTCATCTGACACCTTCCCTCTCCAGTTCATCTCAGCTAAGTCCTATCAGAGAAGAAGTATACAATGCTTTCATTTAAGATCTCCTTGTTAACTTATACTTAAGGATAAATAAGTAGGTCTGGTTTGTAGCCTTTTTTTGTGTGTGTGATAAGTCCCCCTGATCCCAGAGTTTTGCGTGTAAAAACAAATCCCTGCCTCTTATGAACTGACATGATGGTGCTGAAGATGGGGGGGGAAAAAGCAATCATAGCAGGATCCTAAATCTCCTTAAAGCTGACGTGGGATCCTATGTGCTTATGTAGGTAGAGACACAAATACAGTGCATGGGGAAATGCTGTAGCTCTCTGCAGGACAACAGGTCTACCCTGCAATGCCTCCAGGTAGTGGTGGGACTGGGGGGAATGGGTCAAAACTAGATGTGAGGAGATTCAGATGAGACGTTAGGAAGAAGTTCTTCAGTGTGAGGGTGGTGAGACACTGTCCCAGGTTGCCCAGAGAGGTGGTGGAAGCCCCATGCCTGGACATTTTTCAGGCCAGGCTGGCTGGGGCTGTGAGCAAGTGATGTAGTGGGAGGTGTCCCTGCCCATGGCAGGGGGGTTGGAACGAGATGATCTTGAAGGTCCCTTCCAACCTTGACAATTCTATTATTCTATGATTCTATAGGTCAGAACGAGCCACTGCTCCAACCTGGTGCCACTCAAGGGTCTTAATAATGGCTGGAAATGAAGCTCCAGGGTCCACCCCACACATAAACACTTGAGGAACAATGCAGAGGTTGCAATTTTACTGCGTTGGGTCATCAGATCTGCTGCAAAACTGCAAAGCCTGGTTCTCTTTTCATCATAAAAAGCTCAAAGTACATTCTGCAAAGTGGAGAAGCTGTTCTGGTCCAAATCCACACACTTATCATCCAAGTGAGGCTTTATCTTGCAGTTATATAACTATTAATTTTGCCCTCGACTCATTTGAGGTTATTTTCAGGGCAGATTTTGTACGGAGCGACCTTCACTCAATCTTGAGATTTCTTTGTGTTGTGCTTGTAAAATCTTATGGGGTCTTGGCTGCTGTGGAGCCCATTCCTGTCCCAGGTTGGAAGCTCAGTCTGAAAGTCGGTATGTACCAAAGAGACAGAAAACTGGTGACACAAAAATAAGTGGGGTGACTGACACTCCAGAAGGAAGAGTCACCCTCCAGGAGGATCTGGACAGGCTAGAGGAGTGGGTAGCAGGAACCTTATGGAGTTCAATGGAGACAAGTGTAAGGTCTGGCACCTGGGAATACATAACCCAGGAGTGCAGCTCAGACTGGGATCCACCTGGCTGAAAAGCAGCCCTATAGAGAGGGACCTGGGGGTCTTGGTGGACAGGGTGCTCACCATGAGCGAGCAGTGGCTGCAGCGGCAAAGAGAGACAGGAGCATGCTGGGTTCTATCAAAAGGGGCATCACCAGCAGAGATAAAGAAGTTATTGTCCCACTTTGCACTGGTCAAGCCACACCTTGAGTACTGAGTTCAGTTTTGGGACCCCCTATACAAAAAAAAATGCAAACAGGCTGGAAAGGGTCCGGAGAGGGCCACAAGGATGATCAGGGGACTGGAAGACCTGCCCTATGAAGAAAGGCTGAGAAAACTGGGATTGTTCAACCTTGGGAAGAGAAGGTTTAGGGGAGACCTTATCACTATATACCAGTACTTGAAGGGTGGCTACCAAGAGGCTGGAGACTCCTTTTTTACAAGGAGTCACATGGGAAAAACAAGGGGGGATGGTTGCAAGTTGCTCTTGGGGAGATTCTGATTGGAGTCCAGAAGAAAATTCTTTACGATGAGAACAATTAAACATTGGAATAGTGTCCCAAGGGAAGTGGTGGATTCTCTTACCTTAGTTTTAAGACAGCTTGACAGGGTGCTGAGCCATGTCAATTAAACTGTATTTTTCTATCTTGAAAGGTTGGACTAGATGATCCTTGAGGTCCCTTCCAACCTGGCATTCTATGATTCTATGAAAGCTCCAGTAGATGTGTAGCTAAATCCTACTGTTTGCATCCAAACTAGCCCCAGCCTTAGGATTACTTATGATTATTTATGGGCTGTACTTTGGTGAAAAGGGGGCACTTGGCACCACTGCCAAGGGGTAGCCACTGTAGCTGCTTGGATCAAGATCAAGGAAGATTGCTGGCTCCCTTTCAACTTTCTTACAGGTATCGTTGTGTCATGTCCTGAGGGACTTCAATAAAAACAGCAGAGGCAGTATGATCCCATCAGTTAGACATGAAGGCTTTTTGGAATTCCTGTGGCAAGATACTCTCCACAGAGCTATGTTGCTACTTCCTAAAAGCCATGTCTGGTGCCCAGGCTGGGTCCACCA
>VYZX01008643.1:131511-233888 GCA_013401335.1 Brachypteracias leptosomus | reverse complement strand
GCTTCATGTTCAAAATACATAAAGTTACCCCTTGTCTATGTGGGAAAATTGACTAAAATAGCGAGTGCAGAATAAGTTACTTTTCAATGGCTAGTCCAGAATAGCCTCCCTCGTGGACATTCTTATTTAAAAAATATTCTGGAATAACTATTGAGGGGTACTCTACCCTACAATCGTTATTCCAGTCAATTTCCCCATGTGAATAAGCACACTACACAATGAAAGCAACATGGAAGAAGCCCTTTTAAGTTTACAATATAAATCCATCAAAAGTTAGGAGATACTAGAAAAATAGTTCCTTGTTCAACTGCGTACAATTCCTCTTAGAACAGGTATTTTATGATAACAATATACATTGTGATTATAATCATGAAATCATGGGGGTTTTTCTCATCCTTCTTTCAGTGCATTCCCCAAGGAATGNACAAGTGCTCCCTCAATATCCAGCTTGAGATGCTGGACTTTAATTTACAGAAGAACCTGGTACGCACAGTTACAATTTTAAGTGCACTTCCATTGTGAAACTGTATAAAGAACCTTTTAAAGACACGGTCCAAGAAATCATCTCTCACTTGACCTAGACTGGGTACCCCAAAAATGCTTTTTCTATTATTATCTGTCCACTTCTCTGTGAATGAGAAGGGGAAGATCCTCATCTTGTAGAAACACAAGAAAATAAATTAAGATTTAAAAAAACAGAAGAGCTCAAGAGGAAATGTCTTTGGTGAAGAGCTCTAATAGCGGTCTGGGGCCACACATTGAACAAGTGAAAAGGCAACACATCAATCAGTTCCTCTGTAATGAAGCATGATTCATCCTGTGCACCGGACGAGGCAAGGATCTGGGGGAAAAGGACTGATAATCTGGGGCCCAAAGACTGTGCTGCACTGTGTTGGGGGCTACTGCAACTCCAGCATTCTGTAGCTTCTGAGTGTTTATTTGTGCGACTCTACGGATGTTCTTTTAGCACCATTTTTTAGCTTGGATAAATGACAAGGTTGTTACAAAAGCAGAATTGTTGTGCAAGTCAGTCATATGGTGAGATTAATGCTCATGTTTGTAGTTGGAAACACGAGACCTTCTGTCAATTGAACGGATGGAAAAGCTGATAGGTTGTGTTATCTTCTTGTTGGTCCTGCTCTAAAAGGAGGAAGACATGCTGTGCTCATGGGTTTGGCTGAGAGCAGTGGAGTGTGAGGCACAGGAATATCAATTTGGGAAAGAAGGGGAGATACACTAATGAACATAGACTTTGTAGTTGTTCCTCTCAGGCTTGCCTCCTTCCACCACTTGTCCTGTTGCCATCCTATTACTTCCTCAGACTACTCTCCACACAATCTGTGCTCCCTTTGCCTCCAAGCTTTTGCTCCTCTTGCCTTCCTCCTGCAAGTCCTTTCTCTGCAGTCCATCAATCCTCAGCTCCTCTTCCCCTTTCAGTTCCCCTCCAGCTCCCAGTCAGTCCCTGTCCCCAGACCATATCTGTGTCCCTTTCACCAGCCTTTTTATTAGGTAGTTTCTGTCCTGCCTTATTTTGTCACTCACGTATACTGTTTTCTTTCCTCTACCACAATGATTACTACTTTCTGCACGCTCAGACCCTCTCTTCCTCCACTCCAAATTCAAGTCCCTGCTCCTTAGTAGTCTTCAGGGGTTTTTTCCTTTCCATCATTTATTTCTTTAGTCTCAAGGTTAATTTTTACCCCCTCTGCATCCAAATCATGAAGGTGCTGCTCCCACCCTCCCTGGAAGCCATCAGAGGAGTGTGGAAAATGATGACCAAGAAGACAGGCGAGTCAGTCTCTCTGCCTTTACTGCTGTCCTGGCCCAAAGCAGGCCAGAGCCACAACCACAGGAGGGATGGGGAGTCTTTTCCATCTGCTGCAGCTTTAGGCTTAAGCATCCTCAGTACAGGGAAAATATTTTTTAAATCTCTACACAGAGGTCTAGCAAATCTCTACTGAGTAGATATGAGCTTTGGAGGCTCACCTGCTTGGACTTGTTGGAGGCAGACTTTCACTCAGGATGGCAAGAAGCCCATTATTGATGTAACAGCTGTCTCCCTATGACTACCATGCCTCAAGTTGTAGGGAAACTGAAACTTCTTTAAGAAAAGAGGTTATTACAATATTTTTTTTTAACCTGGGCAGAACAACATGTTTTATTAGTCTCATTCTCAGAAGTAGTTGACCTGAAATTAGTTTCATAATGGCAAATGCCAGGCAAACTTAGCCATCATCAGTACCCTACCTGAGATAATGAATGGCACAGAGAACATAGTTGGAGTGCTTCTCCCTTGCTCAAAAAAGAAGAAAGCTCAGTTAAAACAAGCAGAGAACCCTGAGTAAAGAAAGTGCTTTTTGTACACTCAGACTGAGGAAAGCATTGTGCTCGGGAATTAATTCACTGGGACCCAGATCTTAAGAGCATTCCAAAAGAAGAGGCTATTGATAGGGATCCTTCTCTTAAAAAAAGCATGATGATAATTACACATAAACAAAAAGTTCTTTAAATTTATTTCTCCAGCTTCATCCAGTCCCTAGCTATTCAAGGCCAATAGACTGAGTAGTGTGAGGGGCAGGTCAACTCATTTCTGCCATTTACGTAATGTTATGACACAGACTGAAGGAAAACAGTCACCTCAATGATTCTTAATGGCTGCCCAGCATATTCCTGAGAGCATCAACCAACCACATACTGGAGCTAATACTGCAGGCATAATCCTGCTTGAGCTGGCACCTCAGTGTCAATGTTCCCAGGCGAAAACGAGCTACCTGCTGGATTCTAGTAATGGGGAAAGAGCCTACAAGAAGGAAGAAAATATGGTCAGTTCAGTAGGGAAAGCTCAAACCCCCTGTGTAGTGAAACATGAAAAGGCAGACAGGATCCTTTAGGGATTTTTGTTGTCATTGGTAATACTGTCTTTTTAGACAAATAGTCTTCACGCGTTTCCTTTTCCTCATTTGTCCCAAAGCTGAAATCCAGTCCTCCAGCAGAGGCCCTGGAGTTGAGTGCCTTGCTAGAGATTTCCCATATTCCAGAATTTGATGCTAAATATTATAAAGTTCATGTAAAACTAGGCACATTCAGCTACCTTTGTCTGTTAATTGAACTGCTTAGAGCAATATAACTTCAGTAAATAATTATTTGGGACAAGGCTCTGCACACTTATTGTAAAGAGAGTAACTCTTCTACAAGAGGCCACCTCACATCAGTGAAATTTCTAAAGCTCTATGAGAAAGGGATCTTTAAGAATTGATCTTTAACAACTGTAGTATTCTGTAGTGTTCTATGTTCTTTGTTTCTATTCCTTTTACTTTTCATTCTAAGTCATATTTTCTCTATGATTTTACGTTTTTTCTTTAACATGTTTCCTAATTCGAAAAAAGGTGCATTTCCATCCTGTTTTTTTTTAATTTCCCTTATTTTATTTTCTGTCCCTTCATCCCTCACCAGCAAGAAGTGGTAGTTACTTTAAAGACAAAAAATTATGTTTGTTTCCAAAGAAAGGACATTTAAAAAGAAGCTCAGCCTAACCAAGGACTGCAAGATTCATCTCTTCCCATCCCTTCTGTATGATTCCTTGATATTGTCTCATGCTATCTCTGTTCTCTTTTGTCTTCTTTTTATTCTCTTAATTAATTCCTACATCATTATTCCTCCTTTTTTCCATTTCATTTTCCTCTTCTCAGATGCATCCCTCTGCTCATTTCTTTAACTTTCCCACCATATGTTCTCTTTGTGGAAATCACTGGTTTCTCCTCATGCGCTGAGACTTGTGCCTCCACGAAGTTCCTTTCTTCCTTCCAAATTAATTTTACTGTCATCTGTTACTATAAAATTAAAATGCCTCCCACAAACAAATTATTATTCTTTCTTTCCCCTGAGCTCCAGTCCATTTTCCATTAACAATGTTTTGTCCTGTCTTTCTTTTCCAATTTACTTTCCATTGGACTTCCTCTGCCAGCTATTTCTCCTCCTGTCTGACTGGGGAAATCATCCCCTGTAATACCTCCTGTGGTAGAACCCTGTGCAGCAGAAATCTGCTTTCTCCTTCAGGGTGCCCTGATGCCTTTGTAGCAACTCTTTCCCCTAACTATTAAAATCACAGCATATTTGCATGCACCAACAAACTCCTGTGGGATTTTTAGAATTCAAAAGTGGGAGTAGAATTCCCTTCTGTAGGAATAAAGGGATTTAAATCAGAAGGAGAGCCTGTGGATTTTATTTCTTCCACTCTGCTGGCCCACTTCACCACTCACCAGGACATCTGGGGGAATTTTAGCTGGCTTCCTTTTTGTTAGGGGATATGTACACATATCCCCCAGAATGGTCCCAGGCAACCCTCTCACCTTTCTCCAGCACCCAGTAGTTTCCTAGACACAACGGCCATTGTTCTATCAAGCCATAATGTACACTGGGAGTCTTTAAATGCTGTTACTGTAGATCCCAGTCACTCAATGAGAATGGTATTCTTTATTTTCCCATTGGCACTGCGCTGCCTTCTCTAGGATATCCACTTAATTTAAAAAGCACCCATTTATTTACAGTCTTCAATAAGCCACACTTCCTGAAATGTGAAGTGCTCTATACACTTAACTGTTCTGAGAGCTCAGGACTTATTAAAACAAAGTCCATTATCTATTTGTATATGTTTATGTATATGTATGTATTAGTCCACAGAGCCCAAGATTATGCATTGATGGCATTTTAAAGGCAATAGAATGAAACAGGCTGGTGCTGTTATATGATGATGTCAATTGAGTGGTCTTCATAGTTCTATTTGAGTTTTATGGAGCTGGCAGAAATCAAGGGACTACTTCTATGGATTTCCAAGGGCTTTGAATCACACTTGAAGTAGAAGTGGTTTTGATTTGGTACAAATGGCATTTCCCCTAGGATTCAGAGATACAAGTCTTCAGTGGTTTGGTCCACCTCTGTTAGTACTTTCCTCCTCCCAAAGACTCTAAGTAAGAATGAATCCTCTTTTTCAGCAGATACTCTGCCATATATTACAGTCTATGCCTATATTGCTGAAGTGCATCACCAGTTATTTTCTCATCTCAAGGAGAGCTCAGCCTAACTGCTCCCTCATCCAAGCCCCCTGAGCAGGAAAGGACTTTCCATGATATTTTCACTGTTACAGCAGTGCCATACCAGAAGGATCCAGCAGAACCTGGCAGAATTGTGTGAGCAAATAACCCCTTAGGTTTCTTACCTCCCTTTTTATTCCTAACAGGAGCTGGGGATGTTTAGAGGTGCTGGTTGCCATAGTGTTTCCTACTTTGAAAATTCTCTGGGAGCACCTGGATTGTCCTTTGCCACATCCCTAATAGCCTTAGTCAGAGGCCTTAAAGCGAGGGAAGGAAAGAGGTGAGGAGGGGTCACATTCTTAGTGCAGTTTACTCAAGGGAATCTTTGTGAACATTATAATTTATGATATTTTGTACATTTATCAGTTGCTCTTCGGAGACCCAAAGGGCAGGTAAGCATCCAGCTCCATTCTGTGTCCCTGGAAGTCAGAACGGGTGTGCTAGATAGACTGTGTATGGGGCAAGTAGGAAAATTTCACACCTCTAAAGGCAATTGCTTTACAAACCTGAGCGGTCCCTGTCAGTGCTGACTACTTAAAAGAAAATAAGATGCACCCTGGCTGTGTACTGACTGAGTGCATGTGTGTGCACATGGGTGAGCTCAAGCACAGCACTGACAAGGGGAGGGATGATTCTGAGTGTGGAGAATTGACAAAACTAGGTCCAGTCTATGTGTGTGTTTACCTGGATGTATAGTTCACATGGTCCCTGGGTGCACTCACGAGTGTTTTTAAAATACTATTTTGTGAACTTCTTACAATCAAGCTACACATCGATATAGGTTAAATTTATACAGTGGACAAACCTCTTCCTTCTATTATTGGACTAAAGGATTTTTTATAGGACATTTCCATCATAAGGGAATTTTACATCAGTTTTATAAATGCCTCAAAGTAAAAGCTTTGTTACTGTAATGCTGAGAAGCCTTTAGCTATAGCAGCACTAGCAGGAGCTACTCTCATATAGGGTTTAGAATAGTAATGTAGCCTAGCATGGTCCTCGGACAACTGCTTGCATTTACAGAAATTGATGGGTTATTGTGCTGCAAACTTTTCACCTAAGAAGTCTGAGGAATGAGGTGAAGAACAATAGAGATGTCTCGCTGGGAGAATGGCTTCACTACACGCAGGATTGCACAACACTTTGAAATCTTGCACCATCCCAGTCCCATGCTGTCTCTGACTTGGCAAGTGCTTTCATTTAGCCAGGGATCAGTAGCTTGAGGGGGGGGGGAAAGTTCCATTCTCCAGCTGTTGTGTCATTTCCCTTGATAAGTCCTAAATTGACCGAGTTATCCAGCACCAAAGGAGCTTTCCTGTGGTAGACATGCTTTATTATGTGCCCTTTCAGGGACAAAGGCTTCTGTGTCAGTAAACTGCTATGGAGAGGAAGGACAGATTTATTCTCACAGCATCATAAGCATTATCTTCTGAGGTGCTAATGTAAAAGTAAAAAATTGGGCAGCATTACCATCCGAAACCTAATGGCTGATGTTGCTGCTCCTTGATTATCAACCTGATGGGAGGCAGAATGAAAAGCTTGAAAGGCTGCTTCACAGAAGGACATATTTTAAAAGATTATTTTTAAATTAAGGAGGTTTTAAAGGCAGCATTTTGTTTGGGCTTGTTCATTTGCAGGGATATTTTGGACGTTTGGCTGGCTGGCTGGGTTGGGTATTGTAGAAAAGGGAAGGAAGGTTTGTGAATCTCCTTATTTGGCATTAATTTTAGACAAAGCAGAAAATCTTTATTTCAAATTAAAACCCCAAGTTGTTCATGTGTATATTTAGCCCTCCCCACAGACTGCAAATACATATCTTAACACCAGCCTTCCTTCTGTATGTGATAAAAAAGGGAAATGGGGAACATGGCTTGTCATGTGGGGGAGATTTTGCAAGGCACAAGTGGCAGTGAGAACCCAGGCACCCCTCACTCTGAGGTGAGTTGGCCATTTTCAGGAGCTCAGTGGCAAGTACGTCTTTGAAACTCTTTCACCAGCACCTGGAGACACTGCAGCCTAGTTAGCATCTTAGCAATGTGGACATAGCAAGGTGAGCCTAGTTCTGTTTGGGGAAGAAGAAAAAGGGATAGGTATTTTAAAAAGATGTACATGGATGTGTTGGCAATGAAAGCTGGTGTAAGCCTGGCCCGCTCATATGTGATGCGAAGAACTGACACGATTAAAAAAATATTTCAACAGATCCTCAAACAGCCACTGGAGAGGTGGATGGGGTGAACCTGGAAGAAATCCGAGAATTTGCCAAAGCTTTTAAAATCCGGCGCTTGTCCCTTGGCCTGACCCAGACTCAAGTTGGCCAAGCCCTGAGCGCCACGGAAGGCCCAGCCTATAGCCAGTCTGCCATCTGCAGGTAACGTGTTACATCATAAACCCTCCTCTCTTTGTTCTTCAGAATTAGTCAGCTTATTGTGGGGAGCATGCTTGTGTTTGAGTCTCATTGTCATCGTTGTTTAGTTTGGGACTTAATTTAGTGAATAATGTTGGCATCTGGCAGATAAAATGTTGTTGTTGTGTACCCCTAAAGTAACTGTAGTCTTTTTTATTTTTTCCTCCTTTTTTAAACAAGTGAGAAACAATGTTCCTGGCATTGAGTCTTAATTCAGTAGACGAGCTGGAGACCCTGCTGATGCTGGATAAGCACCAGCTGACCCTCTTCATACTGTGCCATTTTCTACAGATAGGGTTACTGAACAAATATTTCATGGCTGCATCCCTGCTAAGTTAAAACCTGTATTACTGTGGTTAGCACTTCACATACAGGATGTTAATGATGATTTACCTAGGCAACACAGAAGGGAAAAAATTATCCTTCCTGCTCTCTTGCAAACCAGCAGCTATTCATCTTTTATCACCCAAATGTTTACTGAAAAAAAAATACCAGATAAGGCATGTATGCAAAGCAGAAGCAGAAATCTGCCCTCATCATAAGAAATGATAATACAGCCTTGACAGAGTTAAAGCAGTTAGAAGCAAGCACCGTATATGCATGTATGTGTGTTACAGTAATCCCATGTTTATGCATGAGGTAACAAACACACTTAGGTAACAGCTTTTTCCTCTTGGGCAATGCCTTATAGTCCTTCTCCATCAGTGAAAGCCAAGAAACCAACTCTAAGCTCATTTAAGTGGATTTTGTTCTTGGTGATCCATGAAATGCTCTGTCTTTTTATCTGCTCTTTATACTTTTAATGTATTCCCCATAGAACGGAAGTGTACTTTTCCTGCAGTTTAAGACTAAGGTTATAAATAACATCAGTATGGGGTAGTGAGCTTGCAGCTCACATTTTGCTCAATGATTTTCCATAAAACCCATTGATTGTTGTTAAATACAAAAAGCTCCATAGGATCCTCTCACTTCTATGGTCTCCCCTACTGTTTTTTCTTATAAGATACCTCCCTGTAGAAAATAACCTTTATTCAGTCTATACAAGGATACTACTGCTGGGAAATTTGTTTCAAGACTTGTATATCGTTATACCAAACAACACGTACTGCAGTATCAACACTAACAAGCAATGCCAATGATACGAATGCTATTGCTCCCTGTTGCTAAGGATTAATTTTATTATTTTTTTTTTTCTTCCCTGTGGTCAATTGATAAAGAATGCCTAAAATGGGTGGAGTTTTTACCAACTGCCAATTTGTTGTGGCCTCAAGTTGCTGTTTAACATGCGATACTTTATAGTGATAAATTGCAGTTTCCTTTGCTTTTGTCTAGTTTGCTCTCTTCTTCTTTCCCTCCATCTACCTCACACCTGAGAAAACCATTGGGGGTGGTTTGAATTCTACTAAGAGAAGGGGTTCCCCACTATCACTTATCATGAAAACCCCAGTAAAGAAGATGAAGTTGGAGCACAGACATGGCGAACAAAAGCCCAGAATGTACAGACCTTTTACAGAGAGCTCTTTAGAGGGGCAAATTTCTCAGAACATGAGGACTGGACCAGAAGCTGGTCCCAAATACTTGGAAGGTTATAATTTTTTTTTTAATTTCCTTTGACTGCCCCAGATGGAGATCACTTTGGGGTATAATAGCCTTCTATGACTGTGCATTTCTTGTTAAGCACCAAGACAAGCTGCTTCGGTGGCAGTCTGCTGTTCCTCAGAAATAGTAAGTTTAATATTTTTTTTAGTGGTAACAAGGAGTTTTAGTATGAACCCCAGGGTAATGGAGGGGCAGTAAGGTAAGAAAGTTGACCGACCAACTTGGAGACAGAAGTAAGGTCTCCTGGTGGCCTTTGCAGGCCGTATCAGCAATATACCACCTTGCTGATACATTCTGCATGCAAATAACAGCATTTTCTTAATTTGAGACATACACTGTCAAGTGTATAACTCATACGCTCTCAACTTGAGACATACACTCTAAAATATACACTTCAGCCTGAAATATCACTGGACACCAAGGAAGTCCACCTTGCAGTCAATACCACACTAGGATCCCAGGCATCAGTGACAAATTCTTTGGAGTGTTGTTATCTGAAATTATTCCTTGTCATACTTCTTGTTTGTGAGAAATGCTTTGTTTCTTGCTGGAATATTTCCTGCATCCACCACGTGCTCAGTAGAGACAGTAAAAATTGCCAACTCCAGTCACTGAGTTGCTTTGCACAAAGACATTGACTTGGTTGGTCTCATCTCCAGAGCATGTTGTAATTAGCGTCGGGCAGGAGAATCTGGCAGCAACACACAATAATTGTTGCCTTTCCACAACGTTAAATACCAGAGTGGGGTGGACATAGGCCAGGTGGGGAAATATGAATGGGTGGCATCAGAGGACTTGGGTTAAGACTTTTTTTAATGCTTAGCAAGAGAGGTTGAACTCGGTAAATGAAAGCAGCAAGTACTTATAAGACTTGAAATGTGAACTCAGCTCTTCTGCTTGTTTTTTGAAAGGATTAAAGCTTTGTGCGGCTGCTTTTCCAGATGTTTTATAATACTTGTAAAATCTGGTTTGGCAAAAGACTTTTGATGGCAAAATGATATATAGAAGACCTCATTTACAGGAAATGATATCATTCTGGTACAGTTTGCAGAAATCCCGCAATAAACCCAGCTTGGTGCCACAGCATATTAGTAGACTATTATGCTGGGTTTCATCTGGAAAACATGAGTCTGTCTTTGCACATTGTGGGGGCAGTCAAGATAATAATTGCAAAGTGTCCAGCTGTTTCAGCTGAACACCACCGTAGCTATGGGAATCTTTCTCCGACCCAGAAAAGGGATATAGCGTTAACTTGCAAACAGTGAAAATTGCTGAAAAATGAAAGGAAAGGAAACCTGATATTCAGAGGCTCATAACTGCCATTGGTTTGTATTATTAAAGCTGTGGTGTTTGGACAACATGGGATGGGAGTGGAAACAAAAGGATTAATCACAAAGACGAGATGATAAAGAGCAATTGCCTTTGATGTCATTTCCTGTAATTAGACTTAGCCTTAAGGGTTTTGAAGGTCGTCAGAAATATGATAACGCGACTCTTAACCTGTATTATTTAGTGTACTTAGAATTTTGTTGCACTGCTCGTTTTGTGTTGGCTTAAATATCTAGAGATATATATATATATTTATAGATATAGCTATCTGGTAGTTTTCGTAATCCATTGTAAATTACCTCTGCCAGTCAATCAGTCAGGCAGGCAGGAAGTCCCACCCTGGCAGAGCATCAGTGTAAGACTCTTCTTTCTCAATTTTCCCTCAGACACACCATCCTGAGAAGCCACTTTTTCCTACCACAGGAAGCCCAAGAGAACACTATAGCTAGCAGTCTGACAGCCAAACTGAACCCTGGCCTTTTGTATCCTGCCAGGTTTGAAAAGCTGGACATCACCCCTAAAAGTGCCCAGAAGATCAAGCCGGTGCTTGAGCGGTGGATGGCTGAGGCTGAGGCCCGCCATCGAGCAGGTATGCAGAACCTAACCGAGTTTATTGGGAGCGAACCATCCAAAAAGCGCAAGAGGCGCACCTCCTTCACCCCACAGGCCCTTGAAATCTTGAATGCCCACTTTGAGAAGAACACGCACCCCTCTGGGCAGGAAATGACAGAGATTGCAGAGAAACTGAACTATGACCGGGAAGTAGTTAGAGTTTGGTTCTGCAATAAGAGGCAAGCACTGAAGAACACAATTAAACGTTTGAAACAACACGAGCCTGCGACGGCAGTTCCTATGGAGCCTTTAACAGACTCGCTGGAAGAAAACTCCTAAAAAACAAAACAAAACCAAACCACACACACAAAACAAAAAACCAACCCTGCACCGACAGAAACGTAACCATTCGAACTCTGTGAAAATACCTGTTCATCACCCTTGTAAGTAAAAGACTGAGAAAACTACAAGAAGGACAGAACGGTTTATAAATGTCCGTGGGTTTTCCTATTTAAAAAAAAAAAAAAAGAAAACAAAAAAATACACAACACTTAGTGTGTGTGTGTGTCGTAGAATTAGTTCCCAAAAAAAAAAGAAAAAGAAAAAGCCAGTTTTTTTAAATGGACTTAAAGTAAACCAAATAACTGCTTACTTTTTTTCTGTATATTATGAAAATGTGAACACATTTTAAGGAAAAACGAAACAAAAATAAGAAAAAAAAAAGGAAAAAAAAACTTTTATCTGTTTAAAAGCGAATACAAGCCTGCCACCTGGAGGAGTGATTGTAGCCTTTCAGGTATCAAGTGCTGATTCACTATGAAAACTATTAACCAAAGTCAGAAACATGGCATTGCAAACTAGATTGTTAGTCTACTCTTTTCTGAGTGTCCAATTGTGTTACGACTTTATACATTTGTATTTTGCAAAGAGGAAAAACGACAGCATTAATTTCTCTCATCCTTGCTCGCACCCCCTGCAGGTGTTAAAGCCATCCCATAGTGGTCACCTCCTTTTCTTTTCTTTTGGTCAACGGTTTTGCAATCTCCAAGTGTTTGGGTGCCAAAAAATAATTTTATTTTTGTTGTGATTTGTGGGGTTTGGTATTTCTCTTCTAAGGGTGTATGTCTTGGTTTGCATTTCTTTTTTTGTTTGTTTCCGATTCTTTTTGCTGCCTCCCCCCTTCCAGCTCATTCTCCACCCCTTGCCCAAAGCCACATAACCCAGTGCTGTTTGAAGATTTTTAAAAGAAAAAGTGAAATCTGAACACTTTTATATATTGAGATGCTGAAATGCAATGGAGGACAAAGAAGGATTAGGATTATGTCTGATGAACTGTCAGCCCACACTGAACATTGTGCTTACTGTCAACTGTGTAGCTTGGGATTTCTGTGTCCTTTGGCCATGAACCTGGAGAGGTTACCAAAACTCATTTTGTAGTACAAATAGAAACTGCACACTTGGTTCAGTGCTGCATCTATATTATTTCTCTCCAAAGTCTTCTAGCCAAAGAAATTTCTTGAGATTCTGATGAAAACAAACGGACAGGCCAAGAAACGATGAGGATGCTTTGATCGTTACGTCACTATGGACTGTTGCAATGGTAGTGCTTTGTTCCTTCTGCCTCTTTTTTATGTCATCCCGATATTGATGCTTGCCCTGTTGACCTCTTCAGTAGGAGGATCTTTCTGCAGGTGTTTGCTGTGACTGCTGGCTAGACTGAGCAATCAGGACATAGGGAAACCCATTGAATATCTGTAGGAAATAGTAAGGTGGGTCATATATTTCAGGTGAATTGATTTTTCTTCAAAGATAAAGTGTCTCTGTGGCTTCCTTTTTGACTGGACAAGCACCCTCTAAAATACTATGGTTATTGGACCTACAAGTATGCTAAGGCTCAAAGGAAAAGAAAGGTCTTGCAAGTTCTCAATGGGGTATGAACCTATGAAGATCACTTGCAATTTCTGTCTTCTGCTGAGTTCTGCTCCAGCCTTTAGGGTGCAACCCACAATTAGGGTAGAAGCTGCTTCTTGATCAGGACTTTTCCGAAAGATAACACTGGGGATTTGATTCAGCTCACTGTAGAGGTGGTGGAGTAAAATTTTGCTGATTGCATTCACTGACCTCGGGATGGTTGTGCTGGATTTTTGCTGGTCTACCCAGGACATTGAAGGAGGTTCCCAAAGTGCTGGAGTCTTCATATAACACCTCTCTGACAAAGTTTTCAAGAACTCAAGGCTATATCCAATACTTAGTGAAAGACAGGGACTTCCATTGATTTCACTAGGCTTTGAATCTGGCCCTCACTATTTTATTAATGGGATTTGCCTTGTAGAATGGGGTATTTGCTGCATGGATGGTGGAGTTTTAAGGCTTCGGAGACCATCATCTGTGCCAGAAACTGCCTCTAAATGGGAGCACTCTCAAAGGTCAGGCTCGGAGAGCGCTGAGGATCCAGTACTCCAGGCTGGGCTCACATCCAGCAGATGCATTTTAGGCTTTAAGCTTCAGCAGGGTATGTTTAAGGATATTTTCAGTATTGCTTTTATGAAGAGGAGAGTGAGAATTGTTATTGACTCTTTTCTGACTGTTGATATATAAATATCTGCGGGGGGAAAAGAAACACCTCAGCAACCACAGGCAAATTGTGAGGGACAAAAAAGATGCTTTACCCAAGCTGAGTATGTGAAGTGAAGAGAATCTCAGAGCAACATCTGCCCCTCTGCAGACTTCCCTCTCTATCCATAGATACCTATATCCACAGATATATCTGTGTTATCTATGCCTAACAGCCGTTGACTTGTGGCCACAATTCAATTTATGTAACGATCAGGAGACCACCCAGAAGCCAGGGAAGAACAGATCATATATGGAAGTGGACACTCCTGAAGTCCCACCCGTGTCTCCAGTATGCTGCTAATTGTCCAGTCATTAACGCCACTTACACGATTACGTGTTTGGCCACCCTTGAGACCATACACACACACCCCCGTCATCACCCCCGTCATCACCCCCATCATCAACAGCCTGGGAACAAAACCATCAACCATTCTTTGCCTAAAAACTAAATTTTCCAATTCTCCCAGGGACTGCTCTAAATTTTGCAAAGAAAAATCCCCCAAGAAGAAAAGTTAACTAAACAGCGTATGAAAGATACTAAATGTTTAAAAATATGCTGGCAGCAGTTACATAAGCTCTTTTCTGTTCCAAAGTACATATCAGAAGGATATAACTAGGACAGTGAAAATGTAAAATAAATATAAATCGCCAGCTCGGAAGAAGAAATGATGTTCATCCCACAGTCTTGAAACCATTCATGTGCAGTGATTTTTTTTACAGTTTTCTAATTTTGTATTATGTTTTGTAAATTATTTATAAAGTGTTGTAATGCTTCTTATATTAATTTTTTTATAAACAAATTTTTGCTATGAGGCATAAATGGTGCCTGAACAGATTCTTAGGAAGATAAATTACGTGTGAGTCATATACATCTTTGGGGGGCCATAAATATTTTGTTTTATTTTGTTACTGGCAACATTTCTGGTTTCCATTTGTAAACAACTATCATGTATTGATTACATTTGAATATTTTTTAATTTTGCATGTGACTAAAAGATAGATTGCTACCAGCAAATGAAACAAAAGTCTCTTCAGTCATATGTGAAGGTTTAATGGTTTTCCAACTTATTGATCATTGAATTTTTTAAAATATATATATATATAGAAAAAATTATTATTTGAATAATGAACCGAGGGTTCACTTCCTGTTCTGATTTTGTCTTTTTATGTTTTTCACTAAAAAGCTATTTTGAACAGTTGAAGAAATCAAATGCATTCAAATGGTTCCAGTTTCTTTACGTTATTACTGCAAAAATATTTTAAAAACGACAAAAAAAATAAAAAAAAAATAAAAAAGAGAGAACAAGAAAGCAAAAAGGAGCTAGGAAGGAACAAGTAGAGGCGTATCAAAGAACTCAAGCTATAACCAAAAAGAAATATGTAAAATGCCTTTGCTCGTCTTCTCAATGCTGGACCAAAGCTCAATGTATGTAGGTATATGCACATTGTATAGATATGGCTAAATGTTGCTGACAATCTCGCAATACTAAACTGTTACTATTTAAAAAAAAAAAAAAGAAATACAAATAAAACTGTTCATCAGTGTTTTACCTCAGCACTCTACTTGTACCCAGTTATTGACCAACATTCGAATAAGAAGATAAGAGAGGAAATTGATTTCCATGTCAATGTTTGACTGTAAAATCTGTTTGGAAAACATTTTGTAATGAGCTTTTTGTCATGTGGTTTGCTTGTTTCCAACTTGAGATTATGTGGGGCACATTTGTTTATTTATTGTTAAAAAGTGATATTATTATTATTAATTAATTAATTATTATTATTACTATTATTATTATTTTTGTCCTATGTGCTATAATCTACAGAATGGTCACCAGGGTCACTTATGAAGCACTGCAAAGAGATCTGTTTTTCCATGCATGGAGCATGCAGCAGGAAAGATGGCAGTACAAAATGGACTGTATTGTGGTGTTAAAAAATATGAATCATTACAAAAGGAGTTGATGTGGTGGACTTGTGACCAAGAAACCAAACTGGATATTTAAAAGCTCCTTACTACTCTGACTTTGAAACCAAAGCTGATTATTCTGCACAGGTTGCTTAACATGAAAAAAAAAAAAAATAAATAAAAAAACTGACAAAAACTGTACTTAATCTAGAGCA
Organism: Brachypteracias leptosomus; assembly: GCA_013401335.1. Classification (NCBI taxonomy): domain Eukaryota; kingdom Metazoa; phylum Chordata; class Aves; order Coraciiformes; family Brachypteraciidae; genus Brachypteracias; species Brachypteracias leptosomus. Next base: position 218,177 of record VYZX01008643.1, on the reverse strand, counting down.
ATATCTGTATGGTCAGTAAAGCTGCACTTTGTGTATTTCTTAACAGCTTCAGATCTGTCACTTTTAATTTGTACCATAAAAATAAAGAATTGTTTGACATGAAAAATAAGCTCCTTTCATGTGTTTGTCTTAAATCTCATGCATTATTCACATGATCAGAGCTCATGTAATTTCACATCAGTTCAATACAAAAATAGTTAAATGCTTGAAAGGAAGGAAGAGGCAAAATCCATTCTCACCGTGGAGCATCTCTTTATCTGCCAAACTAAACACTCCTTCTGTACCCAGAGTGGGCAGGTACATTGGTGATGTCTTATTTTCTCTACAGATATGCAGAGCAGAGGATCTGCCTCAGGAATACCAAGGAGTCCCTCAGGTGAGTGTGTGTTGTCCCCCAGGCCAAGTGGAGCAAAGCACAGATGGACAGAAAGGCCAGACATGGTGAGTCTCCCAGTGCTTCCACAGCTCCTGTAGCAGAGCCCTGGTAAGTGATGGGAGGGGAGTGTGGTAGCCTTTCAGATGATCATAGATTCATAGAACACCAGGTTGGAAGGGACCTCAAGGATCATTTAGTCCGGCCTTTCAATCAAATGATTTCTTTTGCATTTTTGCTTGTGAGGGTCATTCCTCATTTCTTTCTGTGATTGTCATAATAGGGAGCAGAAATGCCTGTTTTTCAGGCCACTTGCATTGAGCCACATTGAGTTCTGTCTAAACACACGACTCTGAAAAATCAACGCATTTTGAGAAATTTATTAGTTGTATTATAAAGTTGCTGTGGAAAAAACAGCCTCAAAAAAAAGCTGGGACAATATTAGAATGTTGTGTTTGAGACTTGGGAACAAAACTTTTGCAAAGCCTTTTTCCTTTGATTTTGTTAAATACTGTTTTGCATTTGCAATGCCACATGGTAAATAATCAAAAATGAAAACAAAATATTTACTTGCATTGAAAATATGGGAAGTACCTGGAAGTACCTGCTCTGATTTTTTCCAGTTTTGAATTTGCCTTTTCTATGCATTTTTTACTGCATTTTATGGGATACATAAGAAAGAGGGAAAAAGCAACTTCCTTGTAGACATGATAATCCAGGCATCATAAGCAGGGCAAAGATGATAGAGGAAGGGCCTTTTGTTAGACCAGCTAGCGTATGTGGGAAAAGTAGATAAGCTTTTAAGTGCCAAAATCCTCCTCTTATCTGAAACAAAAGCAGCTGAATCCAAAGGTAAACAGAAGCTGAGAACAAAGAGAAAGAAGACACTGGGGTACCAGGATGATCTGAAGTCCTATCTTAGTACTACCTACGGTGCCATTTCTTTGTATCATGGGCTAAACCATCGTGTGCCTGCTTCATTTCAGAAGTAGTGACCATAGATCACACAGCACCTACACACAGGGAGTGCCCACACCAGTAATCCCCAAGAGGGATGTCTTAGGAATGAGTAGTCTTTACAACTACCCACTGCTAAGTACCTACTCCACAGAATACCTCTTATGCTATGTATAAGGACAGCCTAGCATCCTACAGACCTATGGGGGTATCAGAATTACACCAACTCCCCTAGGTATTGTCTCCACACCATGGTCGAGCTGCCATTCTTCAAACCCACATAATTCCTCTACTTATGTGATACAAGAATGTGCAGAATGAGAATGACCCTTTATGCTTTTATATTAGCTGTTAAAATCTGAACATGTAGCTCTTCATTCAATTGTCATAAAGCAACAAGCAAACATTGGTTAGAGGCTTTCTCTTTGGATCATACTATAGGTATTTTAGATACCTCATAGGTACATGACCCTACCCAGACGTTACTTAAATAACCTGGATCTGTTGTGTCACAAGAAATGGTGACTTCGCAAATCAATTCAATTATGTTCTCATTGATCACTGGAAGCTCAAAACAGATCCTACCTCCAAGCCACTGAAAGCTGACTATAAGACTTTGCACCCCTGACTGCTTAAAAATCAAATTTTCTTGGCTGTGACAGTACTTCAAAGCTCTCTTCAAAATGCAACATTAGGGACAAAAAGCTTCAGAAGCACAATTCTTTCCATGGCCTCTCTTTTGTACCTCTTGCAAAACAGAACACATTTGCAATATTCTAGATAAACAAACTCTATCTGTTCTCTGCCCTTCCCTTAAGACAGGTGGGATGGGAGGAAAGCTGGCATTAAGATCAGAGAATGACACAGAAGTGGTAGAAGACATGTTTTTATGTGGCCTGTTCCCCTGTGCAGCTGCTTCATGACCAGCCACAGTATAAATCTATCTGGGTGAAAAACCTCAAGAGTCTTATCAGGGCTTTGGTAAGCAAAGATTCTCTTCTACTGACTTAAGCTTCAATTAAACAAGCACTCAGGAAGCAAAACTGACTTATCAAGAGGGAAGGTTCTCTTGGGGTTTGTTTTTTAATCTGAGAAATCAGATTTAATATGAATCACTCCCATATGAGATCGTGATATTCTTCTTGAAACTAATTGAGCATTAAGGAGTTGGAAGATTTTTTTCCTTCTCTCTCTCTCTGCTCTACAGACATGGAGGTTTGTTTTTTCCCTTGTTCACAGTCCTTTACTGTTGCTTTTTGTGACATTATGGACAACAGTGGTCAGGACTGAGCAGAAAGTCACCAGGTAGCTCACCAGCAGTGACCTTGTTTTCTAATCCAGACCCCAATTGCCCTGATTTTTTCTGAAATGCCAGCAGCATTTCATCTAATCCGCCAAAGCAGCTGCAGGGAGGGCATGTAGCAGCTCATGCAATGATGAGTCTTTCATTTTACTGTGTTTATAAGGACACTGAACTTCTTATATCATTGCATGATCACTGGCCTCATGTCAAAACACTTCTCAGCCCTAGAGCTGTACATTTGATCACACGCACACTTATGTGGGTAGGTCTTGGTTCAGGCCATAAACACACACACAAGCTCAAGGGGCAGTAAAAAATGGCTTTGGAATTTCTACTGAGTGGGCCAGTCCCTAAAGAACATGAGAGTCTGTCTTTGTGGAGCAGCAGCTTAAAATTGTGGCACAGTCCCCACCAGCCCAGCACTGATAAGCTTGTCAGGTCTGGACTCGATTCCTTCTTTTTAGACACTACACGCTGCTGGTGTTCAGATTATGAGCTCCTGGCTTTCAGTTAACAAAAAATCCATGTCCCATCCAGTCTATCCATCAGCACCATGAACAGGAAGATCTCCCACTTTGTATGTTCTCTTCAGTGATGGTCCCCAAATAGTCCCTCAAGTGGTCCCAGGATGCTGAAGGTCTTAGAGGACAGTGAGTAGGACGGTGACACTGCACACATCTGAATCACGTGGCAATTTGCTGTTCATCTCGGGGGAGCCAGGCTTGCCCCAGCAGCCTTGGGTTCCCTGGCTCTAGAGTGTAACCTCTGCTCACCCACTCTTTAAATTCATTGAAGAACTTGTGCTGACATTCAGTCGTTCATGCTATTTTTTTATGCTACGAATTTTAAACACCTCATGTTCTCATGAACCATTGATACCTTTTCTCTAAAACATATGAACTTGTATTTTAACTATCAATTGAAGTGAAAAGAAGACAAAATTTGAAGATCCTTTAGTTTCTTTTTGCAAAGAAAGCACTCTGGATTTTTTTGCCATTTTGCCTCTGTCCTTCTGACATTTTCTGTTCAATTATGTGTTCTTAAACAGAGGAGCATGAAACTATCCCCCAGATTACCCCTCAATTCATGCAGGTTAAGCTATCCGAAGAGAAGCAATTATTTCTTGAATAGCAACAGCTATTTTCAGTTGCTAGTGGTGAAAACTAAAGGGACTGCTCTTGCAAGTGCATGATGTAGATAACTTTATTTGCCCAACTAACATTATTGATGTTTTGATGCTACCTTCACAGATACATTTAGAGACACGTGTAAGTCTTCACAGGATCGGACCTACCCTAGGCATTTGTGAATCGATACTCTTATTTATCACTTTTTCTACCTCGTCCATCAGTAAATCTTGATCTGTCCTTTATTATTTTTGAAACACAAACAACTCAGAGGGGACTGTATCTCAACAAGAAAGGCATGTGCATATTCCTCCTAAAGTCAATACAGTCTTATTTCTGGCTCGGCAGACGGCTGCCAGAAACACTTGCTGCTGAACATAATCTAAGGGAGAAACACTGGGGGAAACAGGATAAATACAAGAGCGTAAGCTGTTAAAATACTCTCTATTGTTCCACTGCAATTAAGACCCTTCTTTCTTCAAATTCACATACTGACCACTAATAAGGAGAAGTTAAAGCAGCACCACTGTGTGCCTGCAGTATACCTAATCCCAAACACATGCATCAGCAACCTGGCTCTAAGACTTACCAGCTAGTCCAGGGATCAAAACTCACCAGGTGGTCTATACATCCAGAGTGAGGAACTCAAAGAGCAGGGATCAAAAACCACACTGGCATATGCACTTTACAGGTCACATCTTCAAAGAAATTACTCAACAGGTAATATGTAATAAAGACCACATCAGACAAAGGAAAAGACAAAACTCACAGTCATTTGTTAAAAAGGAAAAAGAAAAAAGGCACAACTGACAGAATATGTCTCTTCCTACGATGTGTTAGGACAGCTGTACATGGTCATAAAAGCCTATCAATCACTTGGTATCAGCTGAGCATACACTCACTGTACATCAGGCTTGTGAGGAATCTGTATTATTTATAACCTACTTTCTTCTGCTGTGGTTAAAGGTGTGGTATCAAAAGCAGGTCCTGTGGCCCCAGACATCAGCTGAAGATGAGAATATGACAAGTTACATTTATGTCTGGAAATGGCCTGAATTTCATGCTAAAATCGAAAGCTGGCTGTTCTAAACAAGTTAACATTTTTTAAAAGATAAATGTTGAGCTTAAGACTATTTTACTGGAGTAATAGAAATAATTTTCCTAAAACTAATTTAAATCTTCTTTCATATGTAATCATTCATGAGTTTTGGAGAGCAGGAAGGTAACGTCCATTTTGAAAGAATCACATGGCATAGTTACTCATTTTTTGATGGTGTGCAGATTGATTTTTTTCTATTTTAATTATACGTAGTTAAATGTGACTATGTCCACATGCAAAGCCAGCATCCCCAGCCTAGTCCAATCATGTCTCAGGTAAGCAACCAGTTCTTATGTATTTAAATGTTTGCATAGCCACGTTAGCTTGGAATCATAAAGAAACAACCCTTTGCACACTTGCTTTCTTTATCTGCTTCGACTTCATACAATTCTAACTTCAATGCTTAAAAACTTTGGCCAGTCTCAAACTAACCTGACAGAAGGGAAGAAACCTCAGAGACACCTACAGGCTTAATGAAAACAACCTAGAGGAGGCAGAGGCAGATTAGAGAATCAGGTGAGAAAAGGGCTGCAGCAAGCTCAACTCTTACTCAACACCAGAGAAACAACATGAGAGAAAGTCCTTATAAAATCCCCAGCTGCAGGAAAAAATATCACACTGAGTTCACAGGCCACCAAGAGATGCACATCCTTGGAAACCAGATTTTGTTAATTCTAGTGCTCACAGTTCTTTGTATTTTCCATGGGATTTAGAAGCCCAGCCACTGATGGCTCAGAACAGGCATACCAGCAAGGACCAGTGGGCTGTCTGGTCTCACACCCTTCCTTTCACAAAGCCCACTGCTAACTTCTTCAGCAAAGTAAATCTTTCAGGAGTGCATTTAAATTACAAGAAATGGGCACAACTCTTCCTAGCATGACAGGTAGGTAGACCTTGGCTTCCTTTGAAACTATTCCTTACTGTGGAGAGGCACTGTCTTTAAAAGAAAGCAGTCTGTCACTTCCATTTCCAATACAGCAGTTATATTGTAATTTAGGATGAAAAAAATCTCTAACTCAAAAAAGCATTCCATTCCTATTGCACTGGAAAGGTATTTAAAAGGAAGGGGGAAAGGAAAATAGACTTCTAGTAAAAACTGTTTATGAGGAATTGTATTAGAAAGTCTACTTTGTTTCTGGCCCAGGGTTTAAATCAGAAAAATAGGCTATTTGTGAACACAGGAGAGAAATAAACACAACTTTTCTTTCATTAATGTAACAAAATCTGCAGCAGGTTTGAGGACAGTTTTGTTTGCTACTGTCAGCAAGATTTTGCACACTGGAAGCAGCCTGTTTAAACTGGGGGGAGATGTTCAAGCACACAAGGTTATAGGTTTACCTTAAGTAGCTTTGTTGCTGAGCTGCTTGAGCGCTGGTTCCAGAACTACATGGGATTTGGACATTTCTTTTCCATGCTTTCCTCTTCTTCTAATGCTCATCAGCTTTCAGAGAAGCTCTGAAGCTCGCTGCCTTCAGCAACTGTGCAGTAAAATGTGTTAGAGGAGGCCAGCAAAGTTTAGTTCAGTTTATCAGAATAAAGGTTGATCATGCTTGGCAGTGAGGTTTATTGCTCTCTGCTGAACCCACCCTTCCAAAGAGGAAAACACATGTCCTACCACGGAGCACTGTGCAAACTCATTGCTCAGCCACAGACACTGAGGAGCTGGAAAGCATTGCAGAGCTCACCTTCCAGACTCCAAAATGGAATCATCTGATGAAATAGCAGTTTTAGCAGAGGTATGTGGCTAATTGGGTTAAAATACAGTCCTGGAGACCTATTCTTTCATGAGTCACTAAGGTAATTTTTAAGTAGAGTCTAGATAATCAAAATGCATTTTTTCCCCTTTGCTTGGTCAGTCCTAGTGATTTTCCTCCAGGCTTTTCAGTGTTTCAGCCGTTGCTTTCCTTCACCTTTGATGTTTACAGCACAAGCCGAATGGAGTCAAGTACTATGAATATACCTGGTAGATACAATTTACAGTCTTCCCCATCACCTTTATATCCAGATCAATTACACAACAAGTTTCAGAAGATGATGATCCATAATTTTCTCTCAGCATAGGCAAATGTGCTCTGCAAACATCTGCAACAGTAGAATTGGCTGCTGCACCCCTTTGTCATCCTTAGCCCCAACTGCCAAAGTTGGCTGATTCTTCAGGTCTTCCAGCAGATACTCTCTTCTTATTATTCACTAACTCATTTCAGTTGGGACAATCTCAACAAACACTTAGCAGTCAGTTTTTCGTAAGTTAACGTGCTTCTGTATGACCAAAACAGGTTGAAGAGCAATCACACAAGCCACTCCAAGGGCAAAGATGCAAGAAGAAAAGAATGAGGAAAAGGATGAGCACAGAAATGTCATCCATGAGAACAGCTGGTACCAAAACCCCACCCCATCCAACCCCCACAAAAAGCAGATAACTCTTCACTGCCTCAGATTTTCAGCATGTTCTTTAGGGAGATTCACACCATCTATGATTGTGCTTTTAATTTTCTGCTCTCTTACATTGTCTCAGTAATATTTAATCTTTTTTTTTTCCTTTGGCAACATGAAGAATATGCCATATCTGTTCTGAAGAAGGAGAACTATTTATTTGAGGATTGACTTGCCAGAAATACCTGTATTTTTATTAATGAACCTCAGAGGCTTTCCTCTAAACAAGGAATTCTGTGAGAAAAAAAAGAACTCAAATGTATTCTTGTTTTTCATATCAATGAAAGCAGTTTGCCCTTTTTCTTTATTAATTTCTTACCATTATGACATGACCAAATCACTTCATTGCCTCTCAATCTCATAAATAGTAATTTAAGCTGCCATTCTGGTGAAGAAGAAAAATTGAAATTCATTATTTTCGTTTCATAAGGTAAGGTGGCCCTAGACATGAGCATGTCTGTGCAGAAAGCCAGCTGTTGACCACCTAGTACACTCCCTGCTACCATGCTGGGAGGAAATTTATTGCATATGTGAAGTATTAGGCTGATAGAAAAGATCCATACCTGTTTTTCTCATTGGTGCAGTATAGCACATACAACAACAGAGAAAAATAAANCTGGTCACACCATTTCTGACACAGGCCAGGATACTGTTGGCCTTCTTGGCCACCTGGGCACACTGCTGGCTCGTGTTCAGTCGGCTGTCAACCAACACCCCCAGGTCCTTTTCTGCCAGGCAGCTCTCCAGCCACACTTCCACAAGCCTGTTGTCCTTCCACTTGAGCCTCCTGACAGGTTGCAAGCCACCACCAACATAACAAACTCTGCTTTGAGCCTGATTTGTCATCAACAATTCACCTCACACAGGACACCAATTGGTGTCCCTCATGTGAAAGCAACTTGTAAACTAATAAATGGGAGGAAGAGATATTTAATAATTGATAATGAAATGGAGTAAAACCAATGACCTTGGCAGGAAACATTCTGCATCTTATTAGCAATTGGCAGAGCCAGTCATCCATCCTCCTTAAACCCATTTCCTGAATGCGTTGCAGCTCTGGAATTTACACTGCTCTGGCATCAAACCATGAACATCACATTTCTGTTGTTCAGCCTTGCAGTCTAAATCCAGCAGACTTTGCTCCTCCTATCAGCAATGGCCTCTTTGTCTGTTTTTCCTACATACAGATATATATGCTTCTCTAAATTTTCCACAAAAGTTGAGCTGTAGAGATATTTGTGGGTTCGATAATTTTATTGATCTCGGTAGCCTCCGGTTGCACAGTGCCTGAGCACAACTGGAGTTTATGGACTACTGGCACGAGGTATATATTTTAGAGTTCTCCTTAGAAGCTAGAGGAAAAATGAGGGCCGTATTATTCCTTCTACAGGTTTTATGGTGGAAAAAAGTGCATTGTAGACAACGATTACCCAGTACGTTGTGCAAAAATCATTGCCAGAGACCAAAAAAATCACCCTCTATGCAGTGTTGTTGGCAGTACAACAAACATTCTACACCAGGATTTTTATAAGTAATATTAATCTTCCCTGCTGGAGTTGCCCACTGTCATGGCAAGGCTGTATGTTTAAGCCATTCAGAAGTCCTCCCATTTTCAAGAGCCTATTTTTCAAGTATCTTTCAACCACTCCAATTGTATCTACATTTCCTTTCTTCATCTTCCTGAGACTTAACAGGAGCATTCAGCCTTTTGGAAGAGATGTAAGATTAACCACATTTACCATGTATGGATATGTGAATATATATTCACACAAATGCAAATGAGCATATACACATTTACGTTAATATATGTATTTGTGTATTTTTATATATACATACACAAACACACCATAGATGTGGATATAGATAAATAAAACTTTTCAATTGTGGCCGTTGTAGCCACATTTGAATGTGTTGCTGAAAGAATGGTTGACCCACTTAATCTTTTTCTAAAGAAATGCCTCCTTATGTTATTTTTGGCTTCAGTTGCATTTTAAAGCACTCATCCCTAAATTAGAACTGAGGAGTTTCCAGGCCTCAGAAAAGACTAAGCACTCACTAGTTTCCAGAACAAGAGCAGCCTTTTCCCCTAAATAAACCTTCCTAACAATTTTTCTTAATGTGTTTGTGTATTTTAAGGGCTCAGCAGCAGCAGGGTAACAGGTCAAGTATTTTTGATGATTTCATTCCTAACACCACACAGCTAATTATTTTGGAAGGTGTTTTTTTTTCTTTTCATCTTTTCATTCTGCACAAATATGGATTGATTTTTTTTTTTCTTCTGCCATTGCCTGCAGCAAAGTGAAATACACGCACAAAATAACCATATAAAAGTCTAACAACTTTTTTCAAAGTGTTTTCTTAGACATCCTCCTGGAAGAAAATTCACAGAGGTTTGTTGTTGGGGATGTGGGGGATGTTGCAAGAAGACGTGGGGGGATAGGATATTTATACACCTGTCTAGATTCGGAACAGTTTTAAAATAATAAAACTTCTTGTGAGCAGCTGCAAGGAAGGGAGTGAGCAGGAGAGAATTTGGGTTCCGTGAGATTAGACTATAAGTGGTGTCAATGGTAGTAAACAATAAATGAGACTTGATTGAAAACTGGGGGAATAAAGTACTTCTCTGCATGTGTGCTGACACTCATTAGTGAATTTTGATTAGCGACCTTTCTGTGTTTGCNAATTTTATTGATCTCGGTAGCCTCCGGTTGCACAGTGCCTGAGCACAACTGGAGTTTATGGACTACTGGCACGAGGTATATATTTTAGAGTTCTCCTTAGAAGCTAGAGGAAAAATGAGGGCCGTATTATTCCTTCTACAGGTTTTATGGTGGAAAAAAGTGCATTGTAGACAACGATTACCCAGTACGTTGTGCAAAAATCATTGCCAGAGACCAAAAAAATCACCCTCTATGCAGTGTTGTTGGCAGTACAACAAACATTCTACACCAGGATTTTTATAAGTAATATTAATCTTCCCTGCTGGAGTTGCCCACTGTCATGGCAAGGCTGTATGTTTAAGCCATTCAGAAGTCCTCCCATTTTCAAGAGCCTATTTTTCAAGTATCTTTCAACCACTCCAATTGTATCTACATTTCCTTTCTTCATCTTCCTGAGACTTAACAGGAGCATTCAGCCTTTTGGAAGAGATGTAAGATTAACCACATTTACCATGTATGGATATGTGAATATATATTCACACAAATGCAAATGAGCATATACACATTTACGTTAATATATGTATTTGTGTATTTTTATATATACATACACAAACACACCATAGATGTGGATATAGATAAATAAAACTTTTCAATTGTGGCCGTTGTAGCCACATTTGAATGTGTTGCTGAAAGAATGGTTGACCCACTTAATCTTTTTCTAAAGAAATGCCTCCTTATGTTATTTTTGGCTTCAGTTGCATTTTAAAGCACTCATCCCTAAATTAGAACTGAGGAGTTTCCAGGCCTCAGAAAAGACTAAGCACTCACTAGTTTCCAGAACAAGAGCAGCCTTTTCCCCTAAATAAACCTTCCTAACAATTTTTCTTAATGTGTTTGTGTATTTTAAGGGCTCAGCAGCAGCAGGGTAACAGGTCAAGTATTTTTGATGATTTCATTCCTAACACCACACAGCTAATTATTTTGGAAGGTGTTTTTTTTTCTTTTCATCTTTTCATTCTGCACAAATATGGATTGATTTTTTTTTTTCTTCTGCCATTGCCTGCAGCAAAGTGAAATACACGCACAAAATAACCATATAAAAGTCTAACAACTTTTTTCAAAGTGTTTTCTTAGACATCCTCCTGGAAGAAAATTCACAGAGGTTTGTTGTTGGGGATGTGGGGGATGTTGCAAGAAGACGTGGGGGGATAGGATATTTATACACCTGTCTAGATTCGGAACAGTTTTAAAATAATAAAACTTCTTGTGAGCAGCTGCAAGGAAGGGAGTGAGCAGGAGAGAATTTGGGTTCCGTGAGATTAGACTATAAGTGGTGTCAATGGTAGTAAACAATAAATGAGACTTGATTGAAAACTGGGGGAATAAAGTACTTCTCTGCATGTGTGCTGACACTCATTAGTGAATTTTGATTAGCGACCTTTCTGTGTTTGCTTTCTGAAGACATTTGAGGGTTTGAGCTGCAGTGCCATCTTTATTGTCCAAGTCTAAAATTCAGATAACCACTTACACTGAGTTTCAAGCGGCAGATTCACTATCTTCACTAGCTACTTTGAGGGATGTTACATAAAACATGAATAAGATAATTAGAGGAAGCATCTCTCTGGGGTGTAAATAAGCCAGCTGCCTACTCAGACTCCAAATTCAGGAGGGGTCTGGTTTCCTCACAGGTGCGGTAGAAGGGTCCAGTTCAGTGATGAACAGCAAGTATGTTGTGAAATTCAAACATAAAAGTGTCCTGTCAAGGTAGCTTGTAACTACTGGAAATTACTTGAAGAAATCTGCACCGGTGTTGAATGATACAGGTTGTTGGTTATTTTCCACCACCCAAGACAGTCTAAAATACTTGAGATATTTACATGCAAGTGAATAAATTACTTTGTTCAGGTCAAGGAACACTGATACTTTCTATCCCAACAACCACTTGGAAGGTTGTAAAGCTGTATTGCCAGCCTCCAAAGCATTAAAACTCTTTGTATTTGCATTTTGGTAGGGCACCCCTGGAGAAGAGCCTGATGGACTCTGCTCCCCCTTTGCTTCCCAGAAGAGCAGGTTGCTCTGTTACCTTTCTCTGAAAGCCTTTACAGTAGCTTCCCTGCTTCTTATCCACACAGGCGAGTACAAGGTACGCCACTTCAGCACTCGCACAGCAGCCACCACCCAGAGCACCAGTGACCACAGCCCCCTCAGATCTTCTTGAGACATTTACAGTTTCCCCCCTCTCTCTCCTGAGGGCAGAAGTCACTATAATCTTGGGCCAGACTGCTCCTCTTGGCACCACGAACGCAATGTTCAGATGAACACAAAGTGAGCTGGAACAGGTCTTCGGGGGCTGAACGTCTGACAAACTAAAGCATGCATCTACTGATTGTCTTTGTCAGCTCTTAGTAGACAATGTTTTAACATTTACAGGTAACTGAACGCTGCCATTTCCAATACATTTACAGTAAGAATCTCTCTCATCATTAACTCTACAGACTTCCATAGATGTTAAAATGGTGTTGACATTTAAAGCACGCCAATTCTAATACTCTCAACCAACATAGATGTCTGCATATTTGAAAATAAAGTTTCACACTGCTGACAATTACTCTGGTTTCTAACACACAGCATTTGTCTCGGTGGGTAACGTGTATGTGTATATTTTTGATTTAGAGTTTATTTTCTCAAGGACATAAACTTGTGCAAAGCCTGGTACTGTCAGGATGCTAAGGTCACTAGTAGACCTTACTGTTCCTGCCCAGCCCCATGCCCTGGGGCTTCCCCCACCCCTGCCCACGGCCCAGGACACTCTTTCAGTCCATCCCGAGGCCATCAGTCCCTGCCACAGGACTGCTGGTCTCCAGCTCCCTACAGCCCTGCCCTGGCACTTCACCTCACCAAGCCAGCCTGACCTGCTGGCTAATGTCCTGGTGTGCCCTCAAATCATCCTCATCACCACAAACCTGCCTAAGAACCTGAGCTGAGCCCAGCTTCCCACCCTCCCTAAGCCTGCCCTGCTTACCTTTCTCAGTGATGGTGGGACCAGTTCCTGGCTGGCACGATCTGCTGGATGGATCATCCCCCTTCCAGTCCCTTAAGGAGCTGCTGCTCTGGCTGTCCCCTGACAGATACTACACCACATTAGCTTTGCTTTGGGAGAAAGGCTCCCTTGGAGAGGAGCAGTCTGCAAATCTTTCGCCTGGATCATCCTGGAGACCGGTGCCACCTGAATGCTCAGACATCCTTGTTCTACAGTTAGACCAACAAACCTTTTCTTCCCCAGGCATGTTCTGATGGTCTACACCAGAAATACATGTATTGTTAGATCCGGAGACAGGATGGAGCAAGAAGGCCTAATGAGGCACTGCTCACTGGAGAACAGCAACCTTAGAGTGCATATTCCCAGTCTGTTACATACCTGAAGTCCAACTCGTTAGCACAGCCCTCTGCTACTGAGGTCACAGACAGACCCACAGCTCCAGCAGCTTAAGATCTGGATTGCCCAAGAGCTGATTGTACCACCTTTCTGCTTGCTTTCTTTCTCTTTTGTGTTGTGTCCCCTCTCCTCCCCTCCCCCAAGGAAGCATTTCAGCAGACTAGTTTCAAATAGCCCGTGACTGGGGGTTTCAGTGTATGGTGAGGCAATACAGCTGAGCACCTTGGGAAGTTTGCAGGTTCCAAAAGAGACTTGCTCCTGCCTCTTTGGTCCTTCGCTCTCTTCTACCAGCCATGATGCTCATCTAACAGCAAGGTAAACTTACCTGTCTCATTAATCCGGGAGAAAACACAGGGGGTCAAGGGCTACCTGAGCTAGTTTTCCACTGAATGAGTAAATTGAATTTGGCTTACCATGCTATTGGAGAAGCACCACAGCTGAGACAAAAGACAAAGGGAAATGGACTACTTTCTTTTTGTAGTAGCAAACTTCTAGATAAGCTTCTGAACACTATCTAATTGCACAAAAAGGTGCCAAATCTACCACTGATATGACTGATGTGTAAGTTCATATTATAGATTTGTAAGAGCCTCCAACATAGGAAGAGGAAGATAAGAGGCTCGGGACAAACAACTATTAAAATGCCCCAGTTAGCTTCACCAAATTTTGGTGTGCTCTGACCATGCTAGGATGAAGCTCTTGCATTTTATTCCACCTTTGCTACTAAGTGCTAGTGCCAGGTCAGCAGGGCTGGTGATATACAAGGACTTGGTACCTGCATTCCTGAGCCTACAGCTGTGGTGTATTGAGCCATCAGAAACACAGTTCTTGCTCTGTGGACAGCTGCCCTCAAAAGAAGGGGGTGGGAATAAAAGGATGAAATGTGAAGTAGAAAGAGAATGGCAGGGGGCATGGGGGGAGAGTAAACATTTACAGCTATTTCACAGCCCTTTTCTGAAACTCTTTGTTTTGCTTACACTATGAGGACTTAACTTACAAGTTAGTAACAAGAGTCAGCAACCAGACTAACCAGTAAAATACCTTGAATTACTAGTATTTTCTATGAGTTAGGATAAATTGTAAAGTAATAGTAGATGTTTGCCAGACCACACCTTCACTTGACTGGCCGTGACCACGTCACCTTTCCACACATATTTGCTTTGTGTTCATTAAGTCATTAGTTGTTACACTGAGACAATTTCTTTCTAGGTGTGTTACCCTGACACGTTTCTTCAGCAATGCTAGAACACCCCAGTGCAATTCAGATTGCCTCTTAGAAGCAAGCAGCTAGTCCTGACCTAAACTGATTAAACAGATATTCTTCCAATTAAATACCTCAGCTTTGGTGTGATACAAAGCAAGAAAAAAAATAGAATTGAAAGGATATGTACAAAAAAGCATACACTATCTTTTTGATCTTTTTTTTTCCCCGACTGTATACTGTATGGGATATGCCACATGGTGTGTCTTACGCTATGTGCATCCTTATGTAGGAGTAATTGATAATAAAAGACTAATATATTTTATCAAAGAGAGCTTCTGAAGCTCTGAAGTCAAAATGCAGACCTCTAACTGTGACTTCTGTCTGAAAGTAGAAAACATTAGCTCTTTTAGTATTCCCTTCAAACAGAGCTGGGAGGAACTCAAAATGTTTTTAAAATGAGTTGAAAGTAGGGGTCCTAAATGTGTTTTAGTTTTTTAACAAAAATCTTGCTCCCCTTACAAATATTAGTGCCAGTTGAACATTCTAGGTGGTGTGGGCAACACCTTGAATAAACATATGCCTGCTTGAAGTAGTGAAAAATTTTACTATGGCCCCTGGGGTGTCAGAATTTTGTCCAAAAGTTGTACACTCTGCTCTGATACATTTCTCCTTTTAGGTTTGAAAAATGCGTAAGAAATCTTCATGCAATACGTCCTCCTGCCCACACTGCAAAGTGCAGCAGCAGGAGGCTAAGGAATTTACAGAGCTAGTGATTCTGTTGAAAAAGAAATATATTTATCTTGTTAAGTTTGACTTTAAAGAGTGAGAAAAAATTTTGTTATGATTTTCTAAGCTCTTGAAGGTATGAAGGACAAGGAATTATTATCAGTTTACCCCTGAGAATTGGGAAACTAATTCCAATATCAGCTCTGCCTGTGGTTGCAGCATCCCTTCTCTTTCAGGAACATAAAGTCTTGTACAGTTGCCTTCAGAGATTGGTCAAGCTCCTGAGCGTATGGAAGGAGATTCCATCCACATGGAAGCATCACACACCAGTAAGGCTGTAGTACAGCCCTAGTGTGGAAGTTGTATCAGGGACTCGTGTACAACACGTTCCTCTGTGGAGATTCCACCCTTGTCATGCAGGGAAAGACAATCCCTTGTGTGTGCTGGGGCCACGTGGCTGGAGACCTGACACAAGCCTCCAGGCAAATGTCAATACAAATAAATTACAGTGGACAGGCAGCTTCTGAGAAAGAAGGCTCACCCTTTAAGGGACAAGAAGCCTGTAGAAATCAGGAAGTGCTGTACAAATATTTAAAATACTATTAGTATCTTGATGGTTGAGGATGTGATTGATTTTTGCTTTTATTTGTCCTTTCTCCATTAGCTTTTTAATCAAAATGAAATCTAATCACAGTCAGTTACTAGAGCTCTGCTGACAGATGGTAACTTGTTAAGCCATGGTTGTGTGATCGTGTTCATCATTTGCCCACATTCTGTGCCAGAGCCAGTAGCCCTCATCTGGTCTCAAAAGCTTTAATCATGTAACTCAATTCGGCTCAGAAATCGCTCCAGCCACTTCTTTACCCCTACTGTGAGACATTATCTTATTTCAGGTTAAGTTAATAACTGACCAACTAAATATAGGGCACTCCTTAAGCCATTTAAGTTTTGTCTTGAAGGCTGGAAAATAAATGAGTTTAGAAGTAGTTTTGTTACACTGGCACTAAGTAAATCACTACACTTTTCTGTGTATATAAAGTTTAAGTACACTTGAAGAAATGTCAAGTTACAGTGGTTCAAAATCATATTGTCCTTCAAAGGAGCCCCAGGAACAGGCTGAGTGCATGCACCTGTGGAGCAAAACACAACATCTTAAATCTCCCTTTGCTAGTTAACCTCCAGATTAACCCATTTCATTAAAATGTAAGCTACTATGTGTTACCTTGAGGTCAGAGTGACCTAAGGCAGTGTCTGTGGTCAGTTGGAGCATCTCAGCTGCTGGGGATAATCGGTTAAACCACTCACTATTTCAAAGTGGCTTCACATGCTAAGTGCATTAACCATTTCCATATTTTAACCACTTGAAGGTTGAAAGGCATTTCAATTTGAAAATTTCTCATAGCTCTTACAAGCTTGATTCTTTTGCAGTCTGCCTAAAAGCAGAGGAATTCACCTTTCGGAACAGATGCACAAATGGATATGTCTTTGATGTGTTTAGAGCTACAGAAGTTTGATGTTTTCAATTAAAACAAGTGCTATTTACTTCTATACTTACGGGTAATAGAACACTTTTGACTTTTACAAAGTGCGTGTTATTAAAGCACTTTGCTAATGTACAAAGGCACTTCCATAAAACAAGGAAGAAAAGAAGCAGTCCTCTTTCAAACTGTCTCTGGAAAATGAGATGAAAGTAAAAAAAAAAACTTGCAAGAAAAGAGTTCTTTAACAATAAGAGAGCTGTCTTCAGCTGTTCCCATGTATGATTTCAGTCATCATCTTTATGCCTAGAAGCACTTTTATAAACATTTGTAACAATTTAAACATATTCTATCGCTCAAAACTTTTCACACAAGGGCTCTTCAACCCTAACCTTTTTGATGAGGGCAGAAAACACTTATCTTGCAGTTTCCAAGGTATTCCTAAAATAGTACAATAGAAAAATAATATGGTATTGTTAGTGCTCGGGAGTAACTATTACTGATTTATTACTTAATATCATTATTGAAACTGTATGTGGGTCTCTTACTTCTGTGTATCTTGGTTTATTTATTCTCAGCAAATATTTCCTATGCCCTGGAATTGCAGTTTTCAGGAATTTAGGTCCTTATTCAGCCAGGCACAGGATGAATTTAAGTCTTTTCTGGAGCCATTTTCCTTTTCTACACTTCTTCTTGTCCTCTCTTGAATTTAGCATTGACAATGACAGAGTTCCATCACTCAGAAATTTGCACAGTCAGATCTACAATTCATAACTACCTGGTATGATATGCCTAAAACCAAAACTGTTAGGTTTGTGGTGGCCAAGCTGAAGGAAGGACTGGTGTGTTTTTCTCCAAACCTTTTCTTGTAAGGCCAAGAAAGGCTTTTCTATTCCTTCTATTCCAAGTAAAGCTGAAAGGCTGTTTTATAGAGGGGGAAAAAATTATTTCCAACAAAATACCTCTCAAATTGCCAATGTCTCCAAAATGGCAGAGGAAAAATGTATTATTCTTCAGGTCATATAGCAATGTTTCCAGTAATGTGGCGTTTCTAATGGAGAAATCATCAGCAGAG
This sequence comes from Brachypteracias leptosomus, assembly GCA_013401335.1. NCBI lineage: Eukaryota > Metazoa > Chordata > Aves > Coraciiformes > Brachypteraciidae > Brachypteracias > Brachypteracias leptosomus. The sequence continues at coordinate 200,306 of VYZX01008643.1, read as the reverse complement.
ATGTTGTTATTTTTCTGCAAAGACCTTCTTGCAAGATGCTTAAAACCTCTTCCATTTCAGTTTCAGAATAAGGCAAAAGGATGAGCGCCTTTCCAACTATCTCTTAAATATATGTATTGCTTCTCCTCTCTAAGAACGGAGTTTTTACCTGGGGAGGATGATTACACTGCACTATTTTGCTCCTGCAGTGGTACCTTCACAAACAAAAATGCCCCACTGTAGTTTTCTGTTAAAAACCAGATTCTGATGGCTCCTAACAATCTTCCTGTCTTTAAATGATTTCTAATTTTTCATTCTGTTGTTTTACTGTTTCATAACAATAGTTTGTTCATATCACTGGTGTAAGTAGTCAAATATTTAGTACAAACAGCTAGAGGAGATGTTTAGTACAGAGCATGTAGAAGAGCAGATACAAAGGGGTTTGTCTTGTAGGAGAATCCAAAAGCGAAGTGTGGCTTTTGGTAGCTGGACTTGTGAGGCCAGAGTCAAAAAACACCTTTTGGGGAAAGGATGAATTTTTATGCTTCTATGTGTGTAAGCATGCATTTATTTCTTTATTTATTGTAGAGTAAAATGTCATCTCATAAAAGCATCAGCTGCAACTAGAGATGCTATTACAGGTTTTGTATTATTAGCATCCAAGAGTGCCGGGGGTGAGGAAAAGGTGCAGAAGCAGCAGGGGACCATTGCCATAAACAGGATTTCACAGAGTCATGGGTCTTTCAGAGACATCTCCAGCTTACATTACTTCTAAAGTTAGCATTATTTCTCCATTCCAAATAATCAGAAATAAAACATCAGACAGTGAACACTCCCCCAGTGGCTAACTGTGTTGTTTGGGTCTTTTCTTCCCCCCACTCCCCACCCCCCCACTACTTTGCAGAAAGAAAAGACACTAAAAGTTCCTTCTGTGAGTTGCCAAGGTGCTCCCAGCCCATTGTGCAGAATCATTGTCAGGTTAAATTAGGGAGTACAGACTCCATGAGTGTAAAAAAATCAATACTTGATGGAAGATTGCTCCCCGGAAAATCTGTTTTGATTCCAGGATTAATTCGCGACCAAAGGCTTCTGCAAAATGACATGCCATTAGTCAGAAAATGAACACATTCTACCCTTGAAATTGGATGGAAATATGTCAGGTGATTGACCTATTCATTCTCTTCGCTCTCTGGGCAGAGAGAGTAGGTGTGGTAGCTGTGAATTAGGCCCACGAACCAGGTCCATTTTCCAAGCGGTAGAAAAAAAAGAGTCCAATGTGAATTGCAAGTATTCTCTAGGCCATTGTTGTAAAGCTATTGCAAATGCATTCCGTCAAGGTAAATGCATTTGTCTGGAAGGCCTGACTCTCTTGTGTTTTCTAAATCTCAGAATAAACCATACTAAAAATCTTAAAATAAAGCAGGGATTTTTTTTTCCTCTGCAAAAAAGGCTTGCAATATTAATGACCATGTAATTTGTTTGCCATATATAAAGTAACATTCCACCCCCCTCCCTTTGCTCACCAGTTTCTTCCACAAAAACTTTCACGAGACAAACCCAGCCCTTGAGCCATGCTGGCAGGTCTGTGTTTAGGCCTCTCTGAAGAGTCCCCATGGTGGTGACAGCAGCTGGCCATGAGCTGTGCAAGTGGCCTTCAGGATGGCTTCCTAGAGCTGTGCAGCCACCGTGCTCCTCTGCTTTGCAAGGTGACAAACTCTAGGACAAAAGGGCATTTTAATCTTTGGGTTTATATATTCTGAGCCTGAACTACGTCTGCTTATACTGTTGAAACATGCTGAATATGTGGAACGGAAAGGTCGTGACATGAGATATTTGTATTTATTTATCTGGTGTGGAACTGCCAAGGTGAAGCTAACCTCTTGGCAGATGGGCTTTTCCAGTAGAGAGAGAAGTTACAGGCGGCACCGTTAGACCTTTTATCTGGAGAGTGGGGAGGCTCTGTGTCACTCACAGTGACCTGACTGGAGTGCACTGAGATGGGAGATGTTGCTCCCAAATACAATAATGAATGCAAAATTGCTACGTAGCCATAGCTCTTTCAGAAAGAAGTCACCACAAGAGTTTTCTTTTTGTAACCTCCCTGAAGAACGTTTCCAGCTGGTACATCATGCTACGTTTCAAGAATGGGAGTGATGAACATTATCAAAAGGTATGTTGGCACTGACGGAATACTCAATAGCAGCCTAATCCATCAAAATAGTAAGAACTGACACATCAGGGGACTGTTTCTAAAAACTGAACCCTCCTTTGGCTGTAATCTCCCTCCAAAAATGTCTCTAAAATAACTTTGAAGGATTTTGGATTTGAAATTCTGCAGTTTTTACCTTTCATTTTAATTGTGATACAGTATCTGTTGGCTTTCTCCCAAAGATCCCACAATAATGGTTGAACCTACAAAAAGTTGTAATTTTTATGTCCAGTTCTACTAATTCTTTCATTCAAAATTTAAAAGCAACTTATTGTGTAAAAAATAAGTCATTGAAGGTGATGGCCCATGTGTGATTACGCAGGTTGGAGTGTTAATGTCTTGGTGACAGTTCTCCTACGTGAGGTCCAAACTAAGCTTTTCAACATTGCCATCAATATCTATGGGGGAAAAAAAAATGTTTTCTATCAGTACTACAGGAGTGGATTATGATGGTGATTCTAGAATGACCAACTAATCTTTGTTTCTCTGATGACTTCACGGACTAAGCGTCTTCCAAAAAAACCATTTAGAATTACAACACTGAGCTTAAAGTCAGCAGGAGACATTTCTCTCCCCAGATTACCATCATCCTCACTGACAACCCGTTGCAGCATTTCTATTACAAATGTGCACCAGACTAATATTGTAACCTTCTGGTCAAGCATAGAGGATCCTGTCAGGCATGTTAAATGGAATTAATAGTTATTTCTTCTTGGTGGGAACCCTGGAGATGTAAAACCATCAAAACAGAAAAAGAGGGTAATGTCGTGTGTTAAAATATATATATAGATAATATTGTAGAGTAGGATCAATTGTTTCCTCCAGTGCCCATATCCCAACCACACTAGCAGAGTCTTATCTTTAATCCAAAACTCAGTGCAGTCACTGCTTCATTTGAAGAAATAATCACTGTGAATATAAGTTGTCTCTTCTCCTCTTTTGTCATCTAAAAGCAGGATGTCAAGTTTCCTTGTCTCCGGAAGATAGTAACCTCATGGAGAGGGAGTCACCCCACACTAAGACAGGAAGGGCAAACTGTCCTCCAAAGTTCCCTTCCTCTTCCTATTGACTTCAAGAGGGATCTTACAAGATTAACTTAGACTGGATGCCAACGTGTTAATATTAGATAAAATTAATCCCATTCTTCATGCCCACATCCACGCACCTGCAGAAGAAATACAAAAATAGCCATCTCTCTGGAGCACTGAGGAGATTCCCTAATTAAAGCCAGTGTGCTGTTCTCAGTGGCAAAACTCTCGCTGATTCCAGTGGAAACAGGAGCAATCCATGAAGTGTTTTGAGCCCAGTGGATGCTAGATGTGATGCAGGTTAAAAATGCCTTGGAGGCAATTTGGTTTTGATAGAAAGAGAAGCAACAGGCTTAACCTGCAGCAAAACAGGATAGGTTAGATGTTAAGGGGAAAAAAACTTTCTGAGGGCAGGGGAGATGGACAGCTGTGCTTAAGAGCCTACCCAAGCAATCAGGAATGATTTCAATGCATTTGATCCTGCTTTCAGACAGGAATTTAATGTGTGTAATTCTGTAGGAGTTTTGATAATTCTCTCTCCTTCAGTTTTTGGGGGTTCATCTAGAAATTTATCTTTGCATAGGATGTGCAGGCATCAAAGGTGTGTGAGAGGTTTCCAAGTTTCTGTAGCACAAGCTGAGAGAGGGTATGAAGGTTTAATAACTTCTGGGCTGCAACTACATTGTGGGTGCACATATTCAAACATCTTCTTATCACTGACTTTATACTCCAGGCTCCTAATTATTCTTTATTTTCTTTTGTTTTCTTTAAAGCCTTTTCTTCTTTCTCACTCATTTCCATCTCTCAGTTCTCTCATCTATATCACCTGAGCTTCTCTCCCATTTTGTATGTTGGTCTCTTTGGGCATCTCATCTCAACTCTAAGGACCACTGCTACAGGCTGATAACCAACTAGTCTTCATGAGCTATTGACATTTATTGTAAATAAAAGATTGCAGGAATGGGGGGCTTTGCCTAAACATTTCCAAGTTCTATTGAAATATTTCTTATTGGAAAAATCCTAATTTGAGACTAATGAGCTAAGATTTTTTTGTATATGAAAACAAAAGGAACAAACAAAGATTGGCATAAGCAGTTCTATGTGTGTTTGCATGTGCATCTCCTGTGGTGATGTGTTAGTAGAGCAGCTACTCCTGTTTTCAATAGTTGTTAGCCAAACTTCACTCTTAATGGATTTAGAACATGAGATAAGTTGGGAAATTATTCTAAGAGTGTTGGTGGAGCTTGTTCTTCAAAGAAAAAAAAAATTGCTCCTGAGAGCATAGAAAAACACATTCAAATGATGAGTCTAAAATGGTCTTGATTATTTAATTAATACAGCAAATTCTGTAAATAAAGCCCTTGACCATGGAGGTCTCCTAGACCTATAATACTGAAGTATGTACTCTAAAGAAATCTGCACTACCTCATTTTCCTGAACATCCTAAATACTGGTAATGGTTTCTGGCCCATCTTTTGATCATTCCCATACATGGCCACAGCTATATACTCCTAGGTGTGGTCACCAACTCAAAAAAACACCCCTGTGCTTCCACTGTGAACACCTTTTCTTCCTGTTCTCACCCTGATCTCTCATCTCTTCCATAATACAGGAGTAACCTTCCCCTAGGACAATTCCTGTACATATCAGAGATAGGGCAACCACCTCCATTCAGTCCAAAATCCAAACTCATCTCCACCAGACACTCTGAGCCAGACCTTTCCTCTTCCCCCACCTATAACTGCAGGTTACGTGTCTGCCTCATGCCTGATCATGAATTCTTGAGCAGTCCTGACATATCTACATTTGAATATGGGACACAATGATCTGCTGGACACTTGAAATTTAGGAAAAAAGATAAATTAAACTTTACTGATGAATATTCCTAAAAAAAAAAAAAGGAGGTAAATCTGGAGCAAGCCTTAAGTCTAGGTATCATTTTATTAAAATGCTATTAAAGATGCAGACATTTCTTTCAAAAGACTGAAAATAAACCTTGAAGCCAATGATTAGTAGAAGAGCAAAAATCCTGTAAAGCCAGAAAATTGACTGTACGGTACAATCAAGTTTCTTTGTGAAGTTCTAAGTGCTTTCTTAGAAAAATCCCTATAAATTAGTGACTCTACAAGAAAATCTAAAGGAAGGTGAACTCTTGGCATAGCTTCCAATCACAGTTTGCACATATAGTTCATAACAGTTAATGACATTTTTCTTCTCTTCCATTTCACATAAAAAGATAAAAAGAAAAACTGCAAGAATTTGTCTATAGCATGATGACTGTGGTCAATATCTTGCTATTTGTTCTGTCAATGTCATCAAAATATTGTTTAATAATTTAGAAGCAACCATGTAATTTTCTTCCCCAGTAGTAGCAAATTAGGCACTTACTAAATAATTGACAAAAATATTTAATTCTAGGGATGCCCTGAGGAACATACTATTAGCTGACAGTTTTTAAAACTTTTCCTTGCATTAGTGATTATATTTTTAAATTATTTTCACACCAGTTCTTACCAGTGTGGGAAACTACACAGCTTGATACTTCAACCTTCTCATTTTCAATAACTAACCACCTTCTCTCACAAAACTAGAGGGGGAATCATGCAAAGGATTCATGAAAAATTAGATATACGTTGGGAAGAATTCACACAGGCAGGGGTAGACAGTTTCAGGTTCCATATTATCGTGTATTAAGTTTATGTGCCTATTTCTATGAAGATATTGCAAAAATTAGAATTTCAAGGAGACATATCAACAATTTAAAAGAACTACAGATACAGTTTTACAAGCAGCTTGAAAAAGACAGTTTTAAATAATGCAGCAAACTATACCCTTAAAAATCTCTGGAAGAAAAACACATCTATAGTTTCACACAGTTGCCTTCTTCAGACAAAGCAGCTGAAATACTCATACCAAAATGCATTAAAAACACTTGTAACCTGGAAATGCAAGTTCCACATGCTCACAAAACCAATTGCTTCCTTTGTGAAGCGATGTCTGCTGCTGAAGTGACAGTTGTACAGTGGGATTCTTCTTTCAGGAATGAAGAATATAATATTTATCTGAATTCAGCTGTGTCCCACCCACGATACTGAGGGCTAACCACCTCCTTTGCCTGAGGATTATTTTGGGTGACTGTGCATTCTGAGCAAACAGAGCCAGGGGAACTGTGTGCTATTGTCTGCTTGTACCAAAGGTGTTTCCAGGCATTTCAGTGAAAAGACTTGTGTAGATGAGCTAGGCAGAGTTGCTCAGCAGTAGAAGGCTCAGCAGTTATTTGGAAGAATGTTGGATATTTTGTCTTCACTTACTTTTGCAAAAACCTCTAGGAATAGAACTGGAGTAGATCCTATGAGCACTTAACCCAAGATCTCTATAATTTAATTGATGATTTCTTGTAAGGCTTCATTTTTTTCTCCAGGGAAACAGATGTTTCTGAAATATTTATTATATGGACTCCAAGAACATCCAAAGTGAGCAGCTCTGGTGCCAGCAGGATCCGCAGCAGAGCACTCCAGTGCAGCGCACTGAAGGGTTTCCCAAGCTGGGGGAACCTCAGAGGTAGCCAAAAGCATGGCCAGGAGCCCATAGCTCATGTGATAGTGGTAGACAGGACCCGAGCAGAGCCAGAAGCGACAGTGGCCAAGCCTCCCCACAAGAATAAAAGAAGCCTGTAAGGAGTGCTAGTGACCAGGAGCACCATGACCAGGTCGTGGTGTGAGAGTTCATGTGTTACCATGGAGGTGTCACCGAGGTTAAGCTGGCCCATGCCCTGTGTCAGAACTGTTTTCATAAAGAAAAAAAGATGGGTCATTGTAGGAGACTTGCTTCTGAAGGGAAGGCACAATATGCAGACTGGACCCACTTCTTAGGGACATCTGCTGCCTCCCTGGAGCCTGGGTTAAACATGGGAAGCTTCCCACACTGGTATGGCCCTCAGATTATTATCCATTATTGATTTCTCAGGTAGGCAGCAATCAAGTTCAACAAGAAGTCCAAGGGCAATCAGGAGAGCCTTCAGGACCTTGGGATGACTGGTTAAGGGGTCAGGAGCACAAGTGGCATTCTCCTCTATCCTTCTTGTTGCAGAGAACGATGAGGGAAGAAACAAGAAGAGCCAGCAGATCAATACTTGGCTCTAAGCCTGGTGTCACCAGCAGAATTTTGGGTTTTTTGATCATGGATTGGTTTACATGACACCAGGTCTGCTGGAGACAGATGGGGTACATCTGTCTCAAAGGAGAAAAAGGATCTCTGCACAGGAGTTAGAAGTGTCTGTCTCTTCTCCCAAGTAACAGGTGATAGGACAAGAGGAAATGGCCTCAAGTTGCATCAGGGGAGGTTAGTTTGGATGTTAGGAAAAATTTCTTCACCTGAAAGGGTTGTGAGGTCCTGAAACAGGCTGCCCAGGGAAGTGGTGGAGTCACCATCCCCGGAGACATTTCAAAGACGCATAGATGTGATGCTGACAGACGTGGTTTAGTGGTAGACTTGGCAATGCTGGGTTAACGGACTTGATCTTAAAGGTCTTTTCCAACTTAAACGATTCTGTGATTCTGTAACTGAACTATTCATTTGGGGATTATTCATTTTCATTCTCATGATTCCATATATTCTGTTTAACTTTGTTTTGTACATGCAGAATCTTTTTTTTTCCTGACCAATGAATCTGCTTTACTAGTAGCTGGTCAGCAGATGATAGGTTAATGTTATAAAGACTTCAAGTCTTTAGCTTCAAGCTCAAACACTGCATGATCCCTTAGTCATCTTGTTCCCTAAAATTTGGCACCCAAGTGCCTTTGAGGATCTTGATTGTGCACACTAATTATTTGTCCTAGTGATTATTTCTAAGCAATCTCTGAAAACAGCTGGTTATCTACTCTGCAGAGACACTAATAGGGAAATCAGAGAATTAGTACTTGCTCAGAGGGTGGGAGAGAAAGGAATAGAGGAAGAACTCAGTTCCTTCCTGCTCTCAGTTTCATCAGATTTTGTTTTTTCCAGTGTAATGCAGTTGATTTTAATTCCACAGTATGAAATCACTTTTCTACCCATGTCACAGAGCTCAGTCCTGCCCTACATCCTGTATGAAACCCATGTAACTTATGAGGCTCTGTTAAAAGCTCAGATATTTGTATTTCTTCTGTTCATGGTTTTAGTTGTTCTGACCAACTGCCACAAAAGTGAAGGTGCATGTTAGCTGTTACTTTTTTTAAAAAGGAAGAAATTCCCTATGCTTAAAAACGTTAGTATCTAAGTGGTACAAATTACAAGCCTTGCCATTCACACCTTACTAGGGTAATGAAGTGGAACAGGGGTAAGTTGCCATCTGCTGCTGTTTGGCTGTAGACAGTTTTCTGCAAGACTACGTTAACTGGTCAGCAGCACATCTGTTTTCCCTGTGATCTGTGATGCCTGTAATTGCCCACTGCAAAAAATATAAAAGCATTATTTTAAGATGAAAATTGAGAATTTGGAGCAGATTGTTGAAGGCAGAGAAAGCCGGCAGGACGTCTCTGAGACAGCAATTTCCAGAGCTTTCTTACACTCTACCTCTGGCTGGTATCTTGGAGGGACTGAGCAGCCATGTTTCAATAAGACATTGTGGTCTCTGCCTTGTAGGCTGGAGAGGGAAAATTTGTAGTGAGTCTACAGGTTTGCAGGGATAGGACAGAGTCAGTATTTCTTATGTTTGTGTTTTCCAAATAGGCTAATTAAAGTGCTAACATTTGTCACAGCAGAGTTCAGCTTCAGTAGATCGCTAATAGCAACTCCTTATCATAAAACACTTTCAGAAAGTAGTCAGATTATTACGAAGATTTAGGAATCTAAACAGAGTCAGAAGTAATTTTTTGTCTGCTTTTAATGCTTTTTCTTTTAACAGAAGGTTCTACCTTATTAATTAGGCATGTTTTCATGTAAGGGCTCAAAAGCCATCATTGTTGTAGATCTGTCAAAAATCCTGTGGTTATAATAGGGATTCTAATTTGATTTGGAATTGTATTTGAGGGGAATGTTTGCTTTTCTTTGTCTTGCCGATATGGATCCTAGGAAAAAATAAGATATAAAAATGAGAGTTTTAAAGTAGTGAATTTGTAGGTGTTTATGAGATCCTCCTGGAAGGGAAGTATTACCTTTTAGACTTACGGAGTTTTTGTTCCAAAGACAGGAAATTATCTTTCATTTTAAAGACAAAATATATTTCCAAGAATCTCAGGCAATGGCCTGATTTGAGCAGCTAAAGCTGAATCCATGAGAAAATTCATCCACATCATTAACAACACAACTTTGCCCATGTCATCTATGTATGTTATGCATCCATCTTCAGCAACAAAAGAGCTGGACAGAGAACGAACGATTCCAGTACGACTGTGTTCTTAAAGAAAACATCATGTGATAAATAAAATACTAGGTCTTAGTCACTGCAAAAAGTTTATGCTATATTATACAGCTGTCTACTCTCAGACAAAGATATAGGCAATATTTGTTTTCTTCGCTGTAACAACTGAGAACCAAGTAAGTTTAAAACCAGAAATAACTGTAACCATTCCCTTAGATGTGTTTCTTGCAGGAAAGAAACATGGGTAGTGTATAGATTTGACTTTTATGTGTATGCATGAAAATTGCTAAGGGAAGTTTAACTGAAGAGATTAAACCATAGTCATTTTTCTGTCTGCATTAGAGCAGTTTTCACAGGACAGGTCCAGCTGAGGTGTAAATTTCATCTCTCATCACTGGTGGGAAGCAGTGGATCTGAAAGAAGGTCTTGCTCGAGACACTGCATTGAATAAGGAGTTAAAGAATGTGCTAAATAACAATCATCTCAATCAAATAAATCATTTAAGAAGCTAGGAAAACCCTGTAAAAGGCTTTAAATGAAAGCGCCAGAGAAAAGACAATTTTTAAAAAATACATTTCTTTTGGCTTTTTAGAACAATAGCATAACTTTGGAAGAAGGTCATCTGGTTCAGCCACCCAGCACACCCTCAAAGCAGGGACAGCTTCAAACTTTAAGAAGCCAAGTATACATCTGATTGGTGAAATTTTTACAAGTACATACATTTGGGGGAATTATTTTTGTCTGTAATTTATTATTACACTGTCTTGTACTCTCTTTGTCTCCATCCTCCTGACTTCAGTAGTAAAAAGAAAAGAATAAAGTAGAATAGGAAAATCTAAGGCTGTTCTCATTATAGTAACTGTGAAATGACACTTTTATGATTCTAGCATGTCTTTTCTAAATCATAACCATGTCTAGTTTTGTTTGTTTTTCTCTGACTTTCTCTATCACAAGGTTTCCTGGATAACTGAGCTAGTGGTGGCTTCAGCTGTGTGTCCAATTATATTGACTATATTATCACTCTTTGTTTCTCTCACCACATTCACTCTCTCACTCCCCAAAATGAAAATAAACAAGTTAGAAAAATTAAGTCTCTAACCTTTGTGGAATATAAGCATGTAGCCTGTAAGTTATTTCAGAACAGAAGGCTGAAAGCTCTTGGAAGTTCTTCTTGTGAATAGACCCAGGGAGAGATGAGACCAGTGGCAAAGCCTTCAGGGACACTTGTGACAGATAAGAAAGGGATGCAGCAGACAGTGAGGGAGACCTTACAAGTATGGTGGAAAGAGCTAGAGGAAGATCAGGAAGGGTAAGAAAGGAGACAGATTATGAGTGGGGAGAGACTAGTACTGCCAAAAGCAGCCAGGAGATTAAAGAGAAAAATACAGAAAAGAAGTCCTGGGATTTGCCCAGGAGGAAGACTTGAGTGATGTTTAGCAAGAGCAAATTCTTATCAAGTGCTGGGTTCCCAATTAAAAAGACCTAGAATTGATGGAAAGCAGGAAAAGTATCAAAAAGTGACTGGCTGAAGAGGAAGGGTTGTCTGAACAAGGCTCACAAAAGCACTGTATATACTCAAAAAGGTAAAATCACACATTTGTGAGATAGTTGCTAGCCCAGACCTGCTGGCTGCCTTATTTCCCTGCTCTAGCTTCTATGGCTGAGTGGAAGTATAGCTAGCAGGACAGGAATTGGATAGGGACCACTGGTTAAGGCAGAGGCTAAATGCCAAGGGAAAAAAAGACTTCTGAAGATTATTTAAAGCATGTTTGTAGAACATACAATGTATCATATATTTAGCAAATGAGCGTGCATGAAAACCACATCTGAATTTGTGTTTGGCCGTGACATGGAGAAATAGCACACCTAATTTCCAAGCAGACACTGGTAGCTTTAGAAGCCACACAGAGTAGAACATCTCGTTACAATATAAATCTTTGCCCCCCACCCACTGATGCTGCTTGTTCCAGTAATCATTTGCAGTGAAATTCCAGGGAGAACAACTAATAGAGTCACAGCAGTACACCTGCATTATAACAGGAGGGGACTGTGATTACCAGAGGAGAATTTAAACAACTCAGGATTAAGTGATGCCCTGGCTATTCTAGTCCACACAAAGACCTCGATGGACTTAGGCAATTCCAGCTTCAAAATCACCCACTGCCCATGGAACTTTTGCAGTTCTTTATGTAGAATAATGCACTATTGGCTCATGAAAAAAAGGAAAACGACTGGTACTGTCCCAATTAGAGGGTCTCACTGTCAGTTTTGCCAGCTACTGATATCCAGTACAACAAGAATATCTACATGACCTCAGCTGAACTATCATATCATGTATCTGGGCAGAAAAAAGCAATAATAAGCAACACACTGGATAGCATCAGGTTGAGTTTGTTCTGCCTATGCTTTGGAGTATTGGAAGGTGGCATCTGTTCAATCAATACTTGTTCTTCACAGAATCTGTTGATAGGAAAAGTTGGAAGGCTCATTTTTATAGAGGTAATACATAGAGGTAGAAGGGTCTATGCTTGCTACTCTCAATGCTCTGTTTTCTATAGTTAAAGTTGGACAGCTATCAATGCATATAAATGGATGTTTCCACCTCTTCTCCTGAATGTAAACATAGGCTATCTCAGTAGGCTACAACTAAAAATTCCCCTTTTCACCTCTCACAAGAAAAGACCTCATTGGAATAGAAGATGCGTAGATCAATGGACCTAGGACATGAACCTAGATATTAATAAGGAATATTCTTAGTACACTTCCCACAAGATGTGGTGAATTTTTTGTGGAAAAAAGAAAAATAAATCTATATTGCAGATAGCCTTTTGAACTAAAACACTATCACTGCTAATGTGAGATAAAATTGTCATATTTATACTCTTGGCTGCTTCTATACTTCAACTTTATGCTTGAGTTCTTGAGTGTATATTCATGGAAAGATCATGACCTAATGCTGATCAATATATATAAAAATTGATTCATGTCTAATGTAACTCTAGTGCAGTTGATGGGCTACGTCCATTTGTGGTGTAACTACAATGACATCAGTACAGATATTTCCAGGATAAGTCTTACTTTGTTTCAGTACAAAGTGTGGGAAAATGTAGAAGAGTGTTATTAGAAGAATTCATTGCTTATCAGTGTTTCCTGGTCACATCAAAGAAGGCAGCACTTTCACTTTTTAATTTCTTTAGACAATCATCAAGTTCACCTACCATGTTAATGTTTTAAAAGTCAAAGCTGGAGGGCAAAGAGGTTTAAGGATAGCACGCAGAAGTTTAAATTTGTCATAGATAGAGCAGAGTTGTTTGAAAATACATTCATAAAGCAACATGGGCAGAACAATGGCAATCAGAGGTAGAATTCAGAGCAGTAAAGCAATACAAGCATACCTTTATTTTCCTTTTAAATTTGATATTGAAACGAATGCACAGCAAAATATATAAATTCTTGTTGTCATGTCTAACAAGATATACAGCTGGTTCACACAAATTTTCCTGCTGATTTCTTATCCTGACAAAGGCAGAGCTGGATTTCTGATTACTCATTTGGTAGCCCTGAAAGGCCTTGACAGATTCCCGTTCCTTCCAATGCAGTTTTCTGTCAGTACAAAGAAAACTGAGAAAGAAACCAAAAGCTACCTGACCCTTGGCCATGCCTGACAATTTCTCCATACATGTAAGACTTTCCAACTCAGTGGCTTTACAGTTTCTACCATGTCAAGAGAAAAGGCATATCAGAATGCTGCCTGTATCCTGGCAAATTCTCCCTCCCCAGTAGCCTCTCAGGAGTTACTGAAAGATCATGAAGCATTTCTGTATTGAACTAGGAATGAAACATGCACATGGAGGTGCTATGGCTTTCCAAATTCTTCCATCTTTCTGTTTGTTAGGCTGTCAGATGAAAGGGGATTTGAAAACATGCCCATTTAAACCATTTTCAAAAAATATTTACTACTATTACTTAACTGTTTGAGATTTCCTGCCATTTCTTGCCACAACTGAACATTGTTGTTCCTTAAGCAAAATGGAGGTTAACAAAAACCATCCTGGAGCTGGTCCCTAGCCATTTCTCTACCCTTTCTCCTGTTTCTGTTAATAAAATTACATGATAGCAATACACATCTTAAATGTACTTTCATCTGCCTTCAACATGATAACAGTGGAGAGCTTTTCTCTGATTAGCAGGCTGAGTTGGGACTGCACTCATGGGGCTGCTCTGTGCTGAAAAGTCATAACCTGATCTTGCAGGATCTACTTCCAGCTGCTGCTGAATTCATTTTTCCAACCCCTTATTAGGGCTCTATGTGCATCTTGCAGATTAGAGGCAACTCTCCCTCCATAATTCATCATTTCAAGGAATCTTTGTGCCTTCTTATTTATCTGCCAGAGCTATGTTAGTGATACCTTCAGCTTTATTGTGATCTCCATGTATATCTCTTCCAGGTATGTTACTTCCACCATATAGGATTTAAGTTTTCTTTAGTTTAGTTCTGGTTTCTTCCATAGTTGCTCTGTGCCTCCAGCCATGTTCAGCTAGTGTTTTTTCCCAGATCAAAACGTCATTCCATTAAACCTTCATGCCCTCCATCCCATCAAAATATTGATGAATTTCCCCATAAAACACCCTGGGAGCTGAATACATGCCAGTTCCACTTGCTGTTTTTGCCGGACTGAAACTTTGAGCTCTGCATGACTTTCTGCCTCAGGTGGCTCATGGTGGTTTGGATTTTCATATGTCTTCAAGTTCAGAGCAACTGACCATCCTCCACAGTATTACTGTGGACTGGTCGATTTTCTTTGCCTGGTGAACTCAAAATGTTTCATGAGGGGTTAATTCTGATTTTTTCTGTAGTAGCCCCCAGAATTTTTTGATTCTGCTCACAGACTCTTCTCCTGCTGGGAACATATCTAGCCCTTAAAAATTGCTCTTCAGCTTCAGTTCTGTCACAGACTGTTCTTTGGTTTCTATTTTTCACTGTTGCAGTTGTGTGGTGCCATACTCCTTAGAAAAGTCATAGCATTACTTTCCTTTTGTCTGAGTTACATAGGAATTATTAGGCACATAAAGCACTTTTAGGACAGCTATTCTAGAAATAGGGCAACCTTCTAACTGATTTCCTCTGTTGCTGGCATCCTAATACAGATGCTTGCGAGCACAGCATGACAAGCTATTTAAAACTTCCTGGAGTTTTCCAAATCTCCAGAGAGTTTTGGCTCCAATGGAGCTTTCAGTTGCTCCATTCTTTCACTCTAGCTCTTTTCTTATTCCATTTTACAAAGACCAGGAGGTGATCAGCAACCATTCAGAGCCCGCCATTCCCACTAGAGCTCTGCTTTCTTTGATTGTTTTTGCCAGCTGCTTTGTTTGCAGTCAGAGGGAGCAAAGCAGCAAGGACTCTTACCATGTGCCAGGAAGGAACACACAACTGTTGGCATGAAGGAAGAGGTGACAAAAGTCCCTGGGAGCTCTGAAAGGAAGCAAGCAGGGAATGGCAGCACCCAGCGGGTGATGGAGAGTGTAGGTGATGAGCCCCTGGCTCTGACACATGGCCTCAAATCAGTAAAGCATGCAGCCCTTGGTGCCTGCTGTTCCATGTACATCAGCTCATTTCTTAGCTGGAGAACATATGTGTTGCAGCTCATACTTTTGCTAATCACATAAGAGCCAGACATTCAGCTGCTACCATCAGTGCTCTGTGGGTAATAATAGCCCTGACCAGCCTCACCTGGAGCCTCCCCAGACTCTCTGACCCTTGGCCCAGGAGCCCTATTTCAGCTCAGCCCAGCACACCTGCTTCTTGTTCAGATTGAGTTGTAGGAGTGCCTGTCTCCACTCTTGAGTCTGGGCTCGTTTCCTGGATGGTGCTGGGATGTGTGTTGTAGGTAGCAACTCTCTGGCCTTGCCTTCTAGATGGGCCTGGGGCCCCCAGTGCAGCCTTGTTTCCAGCCCCAGGTTTATTTACTCACCATGTCAGAGGCTGTTGATAGACCATGTTTCAAAACCAGCTCTACTCACCCAGCTTAGGCACTGTGTGATGGTACCTCAGCAAGGGGCTGGTCAGCTCTGAGGTCATCTGTGGCTCCTGGCTTGATCTTTGTCACAGTGTAACCCTGCTCATGCTGCTCCCTCACAGCTAGAACCTCTTCTCTCCCTGCAGAGAGGAGCAAAGTTCCACCACAGCAGCTCCTGATAAAAGACATCAATTGTACAGGTAAGTGAAAGCAAAGAGTTTGATCTCCTATTATGTGACTTTTACCTACCTGGGATCTATGCAGGGGGCATAATACAAATTTTCATCTGTGCTTTTTCAACAAAAAAATACTTGCCACATCAGGTGACTCACAGTCAGATTGGCTGATCTCTACTTTCCCACCCTTGTATCAGAAGGGACTATGGCCTAAGCATGTTCAGCTCAAGCACCTCCCAGCTGACATGTGTTGAGCTGAGATATAACAAGATTAAAACCAGCAGAGGGTACAGCTGAGGGAATTGGGAAGGCAGAAGAACTTCTGTGACAACTTTCTCAAATGCAAAACTTTAGTCTGAATTCCCTGGGGAAGACTGTCAAATCTCACTCCACAAGCACACAAAGGGAGGGAAGAAAGCAAGCTGCTCTCCTTAATGTAACAGCATCTGGAGAAGCCACACTAACAACTGAGAGTAGCTGAGAGGAAAGGCACATAATATGCAACAGGTTTTTCTAAATGTACTTGGAAATGATGTTGCAATGTACAGGCTTCACATATAATAGAGTCCTAAATGAGGCTCCTGCTGGGATAGGTGTTTGCCCAGCAGGGAGAAGTCACAAGCAGTTAAACAGCGATGCGAGAAAGGAAGAAAATCATACTTCTCATTTCAAATATTACACCCGAACATCCAGTTACAGAGCTACCAGAAATAACAGCACACTCACTAGCAGTGGAATGCTGCATTTAAACATATAATTTTCTGCTAATAGAGGTTAACAAATAAGTTTCCTCTGATATGTAATTAAAGGCAGCCAGCCAGGTTGGTTGCCAGTCCAGTTAAGACGCTTTACATGAGGTTTGCTCCGAAGCCTTGTGAAACACTTCAATGAATGACAAATTCAGTACCAATTCATAAAGATTTTCCAGTTTGTTTCTAATGTTTGACTGTAGTTGACTGATTAGCCATAATATTGTCGCATCAAAATAGGACACAGGAATGCCTATCTGATGATAAAACTTGTTACTATTTCTCTAAAACGTTTGTTGATTCAGCCTTTCATCATAAGCAACAAAACTTGTGAGGAAAGAGTGATATTGATAGTTTTTATTTGTGAGGTTTGTGTGTTTGTTCTCCAATCGCAGAGTATGTGAAATTCAAACTTTTCTGTGTCTTCTCTAAATTCTTATTTGGAAGTCATTTTTAATTCTAAGTTTCTAAAACAGATATTTAAATTTGTGAGGGATTTTGTTTTACTAACAGAATTATAAACAGTTCTGTCAGCAAAACCAGTGAAAGGGCTACTGTACTTCCATCTGTGTTGAAAAGATTAAAAAAAAAAAAAGATACAAAAACACACAACACCAAAACAGAAAGCCATGAAAACACCCTGCTAATTACTTTTCCTGAAGTTTACAGATATTAAAATAACTGTCATCTATTAACATTGGCTCCCTGTTTTGCAGTTCTGCCTTTATGGGGAAATAAATGGAAGATAAAGGAGTATAACTGTTGTCCTAAGTGAATACATGAATATTTCTGAGTTATTAAACTTAAACCCAAGTTTTCAAGCTTTTCCTTGTCACTTCTTTTGTCAAGTTTGCTACAGGATCTTTTGGGTACTAGTAATGAAACAGGAAAACTAAATTGATTTTTATTTATTATAAGTTACTATGAAATGGCATTAGCAGATTGGGTGGTTTCTCTCCTTCCCTCCTGCCTTTCTTATGTTTATAAAGATTCTCGTCCTAATGCTTTGGATGTAGATATGACAATTTTGGCATATAAAACCACTTTAATGCATGTCTACATAGCATTAGATCTTCAGGAGCAGTTATTGAATCTGCATTTCTTCTTACTGAGGTTTTTCTACATCATAGTCCACTGAAAAAATCTGAGCTAAAGGCACAAGCCTCTTAAACCTAACACAGCATTATTGCACCCTGTGTAAAAGTTGAGGGCTACCTTCATTCCATGGGAAGTTGGTGAGGAGCTTGATGTGGGCTCCTCTGAAAAGCTAATTAAAATTTGGTTTTGAATGCTGTAGCACAAATCAAAAAGCAAACTTTTTCATTCTTTTGTAAAACTGAGTGAAGTGTAAAACTACATTTTGTGTTACACTGGGGATCAGGTGCCTGAAGAGACAGCAAATAAACACTGTGCTAACAGTAGTGAAACTGAATTTTTTTTTTTTACAATGTAGTTGTTATTCTCCTATCTACCATTGGTATAAACAGAAAAAAAATGTAAGGGTTAGGGCAAGGGATGTGGAAATGAAAATTCCCATGTATTTTCCACTGGAGTTCAAGAAAAGAATTCTCTACTTCTGTCCACTTCTTTTAACTTTCTGTTTCCTAAATAGAGTTCAGTTATTTGTTTGGTTTTTCCATGCAAAAATTCACCTTGAGACTGAGGTTCCTATCAGCCCTAGAATGTCTCCCAGATGAAGTTTTAACAGAAGCCCAAAAGCAGGGAACAAAGGGACCTTCTCTGAACTCAGCTGACCCTGTTACATTTTTCTATTTTAAAGCAGCCACATGAATTACTGGTATAAAACAGCTTAATATTTCTCTTTGTTTCTGAGTGCAACCGTCTTAGTCATGGTATCTGCATAATCTCTGATTATAGACATCTCTTACACGGGTAAGAGGAAAAGCTCAGAAGGTTTTAGTCGCTCCCAGTGACAGTTGTAGAGCTGGAGTCAGGAGAGCTTAACCCCAGGTCTTGCAGCTCCACCTGCTGTTCACTGCGGTGGTTGTCTTTCATTTTAAATCTGTACAGCAACTAGAAATATGTTAAAAATATATGTAAATTAAAAAACAAAACAAACTAACTGTTTATGTAGGGAGGGGGAAGTCCACATTCAAGAGTTGTATGAACAGGAGCCTGAATTATTCTGCTGAAGTGCAGAAAGTGTTACACTTGTGGTAACCCAGGGGTTTGTTCCCAGGCCAGCCTTCCAGCTGTGGCTTTAGGAAGGATAAAGCACTACGTGAACAGGAATTCTTCTCCCCTGAGCTGAAGGAACTTTGTGAAGTCTCTGGAGATATGAGAATATATGTCAAAGACTGAGATGGTCAGCTAACCAGGTTCTAGAGAAATCTAACTGCATTTGGTTGAAGAATCTACACAGCTGGAGACATTTCAGCTTTGTCAGTGCAGAGAATTCTCCCTATACCCATGATTCATGAAAGGCCTCAGATCCTGTTATGTTCAGTGGTGGACAAGGACAATAAACCCACAAGTATCCCCTTTAGTATCCCCTGCTCATTGTATATGAAGAAAATAAGAGTCTTTGCATTTTCTGCTGCTGTTATGCCACTAACTAGTGGTTAAACTACAAAATTAAATATTCCTGCTGGAACCTGCATGTTAGTATCAAAAAACCTTAATTTCAGTGATGGAGTAAAGCATCTTAGTTATCCTGGCAATCCTCTATTTCTGAAGCAGTGTTCTGCTTCCCTAAACACTGAAGGGATCAAACAAGACTATTTCTTTAGTCATGGCTCCTGTAGTCAAAGGAGATTCACCTGACAAGCTTCCTCACATTGCTTTTCCTTAGGACCACCTTACCAGATCCTATTGCTGGGTTGTTTTTGTTGACCTCTTAAATTCTCACCTTAATACTGCAATTGCAACCATCCAAATAGTTATGCAAATCTTTTCTTGGGTTTCTAAGTCTATACTTATATGGTCAAGTAGCTTAGCTGTGATATCATCCCAAGTACTTGTTTCTTGACTATCTTTATAGAATCATAGAATGTTTCAGGCTGGAAGGGACCTCTAGAGGTCATCTTGTTCAACCTCCCTACACAAGCAGGGACATCTCTACCTAGATCAGGCTGCTTAGACTCTCATCAAGCTTGACCTTGAATGACTCCAGGGATGGGGCCTCCACCACCTCTCTGGGCAGCCCATTCCACTGATCTATCACCCTCGTATTAAAGAACTTTTTTCTAATATCCAGTCTAAATCTATCCTTTCCTAGCTTAAAACCATTACTCCTGGTCCTATCGTTAAAAACCCTTTTGAATAGACCTTCCCCTGCCTTTACATAGGCCTCCTTCAGATACTGGAAGGTCACTATGAGGTCCCCCCGGAGCCTTCTCTTCTCCGGGCTGAACAGCCCCAACTCTCTCTTTAGTGCACCTGCATTAGGCTGTTACAACACAGTGCTGTCATTACTTCAGGTATTTTGAAGGGGTGGAGAAAAAAAAACCCACCTTTTTTCTTTAATTATGGCTGCTGTACTGGGACTCAGGTCAAACAATATACATTGTGGTTGTTCTGCTGTAAAGAGGGACCAGCCCCTTGAGCAATGTGGACTCAGGCCACTCTTCTCTGCGTGGCTGATGGGCCAGGGATGGGCCCCTGGGGCCAGCGCCCTGGACAATGTAGAGCTGCAGAGCTGGAGATCCCTCTAGGCAACACAGATGAGCCCCATTTAGATCCTGTGGGATGGTAGGACTGCCATTTTGGTAACCTACAACCAGAGGGCAGCCATTGCCTGAATATTAATCCAAGTCCACTTTCTAGTGAGATTTAACTTGACCCATAGAAGCATACTTCATTTCTTGCAGCTTCACAGGCTCCTCAGCATTTGTGCATGTGCCTATTATTATTTTATAAGTCATTAAGATGATTTTTGCTTCATAAAGGACAGCAAAAGACTTTTGATTCTCTCCTTTCATCTGTGCACATAAGAGGACACAAAAGAGGCATGATTCTCCTCCTCCACTGGAAATAAATCTGTACAGAGAAGCACTCCTCAGTCATTTCCCCCCTCTTAATACAGCACTTGTCTTTATACAATTCAGCACCTGATCCCCAGCAGCACAGGATGCAATTTCATCCTCCACACAGCTCTCTTCCCCTCTGCAAGTACATACGCAGCACACACACATGGCTCACTGATGCTTCCACATTGGGAATCTTCTCTCCTTCCAGCAGCAACTGGTCCAACCAAGTTCCCAGCTCCAAACAACACACAGTGCTCCTTTCCTCTTCATGAATTTCACCTTGTGTGTTGTTGCTTTGAACTCGAATAAACCAGTAGGGAAAACAGAGCCCTACACCACCATACTTAAGATACGCATGTCCTTTTGCACCTAAAGCAACAGAAGTTTATTAGGCAGCTGTCAGATATAGACAGACGGATTCAGGAGATTACAGCCACACGGGTCAGCAGCAGAGAGCAGCAGTAATAAAGAAGACAGACGATCTGCAGTACTCCTGATTGTTGCTGCTATACCAACAGAGGTGCAAGTGCTTCTACCACATCCGGAGAGGATAATACCCTTTGTCCAGGAGGTATTACCTGAATGTGGAGTTATACCACCCTAGACAACACGCTGTGGAGTGTAGGTAGGGACAAATGTGCCCCCTAAAGTCCTTCTATAACCCATGGTGCTTCCTCGTCCTTTGTGGTGCAGCAGGGACCTTTTTGCTGCTATAACCCTATATGTGAAAAAAGTGTTATAGCAAACATTATGCAGTCACTTACTGCTAAGATCAACCCCTTTCATGCTCAGTTAGAACATTTTTGCTATCCCAGAAGTTCTGAGAAACCCACTGCAATCAAAGACCATTGCAGGAAACTTCTCCTTTAATAATGATCTTTCTTCCTTTTTTCTGCTCTCCTAACATGAGAGAAGTGACATTTTTCCTTAATAAGGAGGACTGGAAGGACTGAACCAAAACAGTCCCCAGCACCATAGCAAGCTGCTGTTTCAGTGGAAGCTTTGTCTCATTGACAGTTGCTGTCACTAGCATCAATAATTTAAAGCCACAGACACTGTGAAGTTGTAAATAATTTAAAAAATATAATTCATGTCCGTTCTTATTGCTGCAGCTCAGTGAGGATCCAAACTTTTTTTTTATGCCTGTGTTTATACTAAGGAGCACACACAACAACCAGCCTGCAGTGGCTCCTTCAAAACAGCTCTTATTATATTTATTTAGTTAACATTTCGACATTAAGTTCTTGAGAGCAGAGGCTCTGGCATACTGTAGTACATTGGAACAGCTGGTTCTGAAATCCTTTCTGTTAAAAGGCTCCTTAGAAGAATGGGAGCATCTTGAAGTCATAGAAAACCCTTAAATAAATAATAATTTGACAAAAAAAAACAGAAGTCTTGCTGCTTGCCAGAATGTTATACAAAAATATTTTGAGTCAAAGTATGATTGAGATGTGCTGCACCTAACAATTCTTCCTCCAAGAAAAGTTAAAACAAAACCACAAAAAAACAAAAACAAAAACTCTACAAAAAACAGACACACACACGCACACAAAAGCTCACAACCCCAAAAAACAACCCTCATTCTAAAGTTACCTGGGATTTAAAAGAGCTCTACAGAATTTTTTCCTTCTTCATAGAATAAGAAATACTGCTGAGTGCAAAGAAACCTTGTAAAGTTTTCCTTAAAGAGAACTTTCTGACAAGGACCCTTTCCAATAACTTCAAGTTTCTTTCCTGATGTGAAGCATTCATAAATAGGATGCTAATTAGTTATTTGAGTTTAAAAGCTCTGGGGCTGGGTAAGTCTCCCAAGGGACAGGTGCCTTTGAACCACAGACACTCCAGTATTATTGAGATATATTGAGGGATTGCTTTTTGTTTCGCGAAAGAGAACATCAGGAATCAGTGCTGTTGCTGCTCATGAGAATATTCCTGCCACCAATGTAATTTATATGCATTAATATTTTTTGCCTATACAGGTGAGGTTGCTCTACTGAGTAAGGGTATTGAACTTAGTTACTGATATGCTGTTTTCTCAGATGAAGATCATGAAAGTCTTCTGATATGGACCCCATATAGGGTTTGGGAAAGGTTTATCTTGTTGATTTTTTTGCTTATTGTTTTCCTTTCCTTTATAAAAGGAAGAGAAAGTTGTGATTTTTTTCTAAACATTGATATTGCTGCTTTAATAAGCTATCCTGTGGGGGAAAAAACCTTGTCTCTGGCAGGAAGTCTTTGTTGCATCTCTTCTCAGTAGCAACAGTAAGTTTCAGAGCCTGCATAAGAAACAGTGGCTTGTGTGTTTACTAGCTGTAAAAAAGGTAAACTAAGATTGTTGCAGGGGCATAAGAAATCCCCAGACACAGAAAGGAAGTAAAAAAATATTCCAGATTTCTAAAGAAGACTCAGTCTTTATTTTCTATAAACTTTTTCCCAAATTGTTCTCATACCCCTTTTTCTCCCAGCAGCCTGTGTGGAAAGTGTTCCCTTTTCACCAGTAACATCTCAATCCTAAAGAAGCATTGCCCTAGACCCTATCTGGTGGGATCAGATTAGATGATGAGGTTTTTTTATTTATTGATCTGGATATAATTGATTGGTTTTGTTCATTTTTTTAAAACAATCCATGTTCTTGGTTGTTCTTACTGCGATTTAATCCATTGTGTAGCCTACTCTAGGTTGCTGTAACCCATGCAGAATTCAGATATACTTTTAGGTACAGAAACATCCAACAAGATTCACATCATCCAACTTTCCAGCTTATTTTTTTTATGCATTTAGACTTCCTTGAAGTAACTGGAAATCTTCCTAGTTACGTCATTGTATGGGATCAGGCTTTTTTTGTTTGGTTTATGTAAGCAAATACAGGTTTATTTCTGAGCTAATAGTCTGGAGCCTTTAGCAATGGAGGAAAAATGGACACTTCCAGGCAACAATTAGCTGTATCAAAAATCATGCCTTTAAATTGTCTATTGCTGCCCAATATCTATAAGGGAAGCCAAGGATGACTTCATCAGACATGTAAATATCTATACAGAAGAAAAAAAATAGTGTGAAGTGAGTCGTGTGTCTTAGAAACTGGGCAAAACCACCATCATCATCTCCTAGCACATGACTCTCTGTGTGTTACAGTTAACTAAGGGTTAACAGCCTTGGAGTAAATGGATGCTGAAGTGTTTCACTGTGTAATGTGATCAGCAGTAAGATTGTTACAGAGCATGAACTTCAAAGTATTCATTTAGAATACTTTAAGAAGTATTTTAGACACTTTAAGAAGGTGTTTAAATATTTGGATCAGAAGAGAAATATCCAGGCATTGAAACTAGATTTGAAAAGCTACTGTAAACATCCATTAGTGCTTCCAAATGCAGCCTTTAGCTCCTTAGGGCTATGGAAATGCTAAATCCTTTATTTCATGTAGTAGGGGTAAATAATAATAATGTTGAGTTCAAGAAGCCATACAGCTCCAAGAACAACTGAGTGGGATCTCTAGTTACATCCTAAGATTCTTGCACAAGATTGTACCATTATCTGGAAATACATAAGTAAATTAATGTATAGATTCACATGTCACAGAAATGTCAAGGTCTAGGGCCCTCAGTATCTATTTAATGGGCTTTTCTCACTCAGAATTACTAAAGCCTGGTTTCATGCTGCAATTATTAGAAATCTATAAGTTATGTCTTTTAATAAATGAATGTCTACAGCAAGAACCATGGAAATATTTTACTGAGTTATCTAGTAAACCAGAAGATGCGTTCATGGTTCTAACTAAGGATTCTATTTTTATCACCTTGAGTGCTACATCAGATATTTTCCAAATAACATCCAAGAATTGTTTACCATTTCTCCTTACCTTTGAGGAGAAAAGAAGGCTCAAGATAGAAAGTTATCAATTCTAATTAATCACATGGCTAAATCTTCTTGAAATTTTAGTCCTTCTTGCATTGCACATTTATGCATAGGATTTTTTCTAGTCCCATTTTTCAGGTAGTTATTAAAGGGAAAGTTTTAAACTGACATTTCCAAAACTGTTTCTAAATGTTTACTCTTTTATATGTTTTACAAATGTCCAAGGCTCCAACATCTCTGTCCTTCATAAACCAGAATTCTCACTGAAACTTCCACTGGAGGAAATTATGGTCTTTCTATGAATTGCAGTAGCTGAGCACTGGCCAAGCAGAGTAGCTGTTGTACTCTGCCGACAAAGTTGTTTGCATAGCAATGGTAAATTAAATAGTTTATGTAAGCAGCCTATTAATGTGTTATCAGATCCTATTATATCTTATCATGAATGTGAAACTGGACTAGTTTTACCCATGTGACTTTATTTACCTTGGATGTAATATTAGAAGTTCATTGTTAGCTTGCACTGCAGCTGGAGAGAACTTGACATCTTGGGTAGACCAGTGTTCTCCTGGTGATGCTTGAATTGATGCATCAATTATATAGTAAGACAAGGTTTTCAATTTAGGTGTTTAGGAAAGGGCTTGAAGTTAGCCTGGGTAAATCTAAGCTTTGGGGTCCTTAACACCTAAACATGTTGGTAGTATGCAACAGGGTATGAGAAATGGTATTTGATTCTACTAGGTTCCTCAGGTGTTTCCCCAGTATTCACTGCAGGTTCATCCTGTGGCCATGTTACACCCACAGCCCACCATGCTACTCCCTCTGGGGGTAGAGGAACATGCTGCTTTTTCAGTCTTTACAGTCACTTCTCTGAGTCTTATCTGAGTTAGGGAGATATTAAGAAGAAGCAAGAGTGAGAGAATGGACAGAGAGTGGATTCTGATTTAGAACAAGTCCTGATTTAGAGGCTTCAAGATAAGACTTTTGAGAAAAATGTTTTTTAGCTGAAAAACCTGAGAAACTTCACCTTTGGAGACAGGGAATGTACAGTGAAATCCTTTATACTGTCTATACACCAGAGTAGTTTCTCCACTTCTAAAGCTTCAATAAATCACAGTACTTACTTACCAAGAGCATTGCTTTTCAGAAAGTTATTTCAAGTAAGTAGATTAATGTTTATCTATTTCATGCATATTCTGACTATGACACCTACAGGCCAGAGAAGAGCTGTGCAGAAGACTGAAGATTATTTTTAGGAAAAAAAAAAATTGTTTCCTATTCCATCCCAAGAAAATATATTTAAGATGAGGCATATACCACTCATGTTATTGAGCTAATAACAGTACTGAATTGAGATGCTTTTCCTTTTTTGATTTTAATTTGAAATGGAGCAAACAACTGCTTTCTTAAATCTCTTCAAGGATATCTTTAATGACATAGATGTAGATTAGTGAGAAAGAACTTTACAAAAAGGATTGTGTAATTCCTGAGAGTCTATTCGCTCTGAATAGCTACATTGTTCCATATAAGAATGCATAGATATTAAAATACAGTGCTTTTCACCAATGGCTATTGAAAAATTACTGCCTGAAGAGAGTCATGACAGTTTTTATCTTCCTCAGATTGAAAGAGGTCAGGAAAAAAGGCCTGTTTGCAGCAGGGCAAGGGATGCTGTAATTTCTGTTTGCCACTAGGTCCCACAAAAACAATGAATTTGAGTTGCCTTGGGCTGGTGAGACACGGTGCCCAACCCAGCTGTGATTACAGCTTCAGCAGTGACTCTATGAAATGAAAACTTGTTCAGGAGAACTTGAACACATAGGGAGGGAGGAAAGGTGTCAATACAGAATCAAGAAATAAAACAGGCATGGTTTTTATCTGCTGAAGGCCAGATATATCTTTTCAGAAATGTCACCAGTATTTTTTTTTCCTGTGAACTCTTTAAATGTGTGTCACGTTACTGGGGAAGCTACTTGGATAACACAGTACATGTAAAAGCTAGAATAGAAGAGATCAACTTGCATTAACACCAACTACTGTCTGCTTTCCAGCTCTGAACAGTGTAAGCACAGACATACCACAGTCTTAGTCAGTCACTAGAGCCGCTGTCCATAATTCAGATACATCAGTGTCTTTGCTCTTCTTGTGTGTGACAAAATATCTGGTGTCTGGTTTTGGGGTTTCCAAATCTCCCAATCTTTGCTTGCTTTGTCCTCCCTCCTTTCATAGAACGGTTTCTGATCCTCCCTATGTACCCCTGAGCACTTCCCAATGGGAAGTGCTTCCTGGGTGAGAAAATAAGAAGTTTATTTTAACCCACTCTGTGAAAGAAGGTGGAGACTGTTGTAGTGAAAGACTTCTAACCATGACTGCCATTAATATTGCCATTACCAAGTCACTTAAGAAGAAAGATTAAGAAGTTATTGAATATCTTTGACTAGTAACTCCATCTACCATCTCCTCTGGTCACTCTGGATTTAATTCAGTTTACCAGAAAACAATTTTTCTCTCCTAGTCTATACCAAGTAATTAGTACCACTGACTCCTATTCTTCACTGTTACACTTTAAGAAAGTTCTGTGATGTTATTAATTCTTGTTTGCCTTGTCTCTTTTTGAGACAATGGTCTGTGGTCCAAACTCAATTTTTTTTTAGCTTCCTTTCAGCATCATGTCTCAAGACTTCACAGAATCACAGAATCTTACTGATTCACAATTGAGGAAAATAATTCGGTTAGCTTCATGACTGAAACAGGACTTCTGGAGTTAGTATTTTTGCCTCCTGGGTTTATCTAAGGCTATTCTTTGTTTTCATTCTCCCTATATATATTTATGAAGCTGTATTGGTTATATTTTCATTTGACTTTTCATGAAGAGCATATCTGATTATTTGCTGAATTTTTTAAGATTAACAGTCCCAGGAGTTTTTCGTGCCAGTTTCTATGTCTGTACATGGAAGGATTATCAGGGTATCTTATAGCAAGATGTCCTGTTGCTGGAAATTTGTCAAAAGCTTTTCTGGTACCTACTGTGAGAAAACTCTTCCTTGAGGATATATGACCTAACTCCTGCTCATAAAGCTTCAGCCATTAAAGGCTGAAAAGACTATTCCATTATCTGAAATGATGAAAGATTTCTCATGGGTTTCAAAATCTTTGTGTGCCTTTCCTATTCCAGGAAGGGATTGGCAGGGGGCGGAGGGTTGGGAGGGGAGCAAGATCAATATCACCCAAACAAACAATGCCAAAGATGTCAGTGTCCCTCCCTGGAAAGCAGCAGCCAAGATTTGTTTCTCATACAAGAAGCCAGCTTGTAACACTGATCTCTGCAGTGCTCAACAGTGAGGGCTGAACCTTGGCCCAGTGGATCTAATACAAACCAGTGGATCTAACACAAACCTCCTGCTATTCTTAGGAGGAGGGATTGAAAGAGTTAGGCAGATATTGCTGCTTATACTGCTCGCATATTATGCTTATAATACAAGGTTAGGCACTCTGGGCTTCTTTGCATAAATATCTTGTTCAGAAGAAAAGAAGTCTTACTACTAAAAAACTTTTCTTAGATACTGACCTACTTTAGCTTTTTTCCTAACTTCAAATCCCCAAATTCAAGACTAGGAACACAGCAAGACAGGCATTTTGCTTGAAGATCTTATCCTTAGAACCAAAATCCAGATCAGCTCAGGCTTTTCTCTTATACTATTATTTGTAATCATAGTCTGCTTTCTTTACCCTTAGCAATTACTTGTCTTCTGTGATGTTTAATATTGCTCAATTTCTTCTTTCACTCATAGAGCATCTACATCATGCAGAAATACTATGACAAATAAAGACCATCTGGTAGGCGTAAACATAAATGAGATGCAAACCAAAAACCTCAATAAACACTGAATCATCATCAATCTAGTGTACTTGCAAAGTCCCAAAACAACAGAATTATTTTGCAGTGAGTAATATCTTGCCAGTGGGGCACTACACACAGTGTGATTAATTTTCACAGTCTAATGAGTTCGCCCCACCAAAAAAAGGCAGTCCAAATTTATTTTGCAGTATCAGTCCTAAATTTTATTCATTCATTTACTCTAAAGTACATTTGTTGTGATTTTCATCTATGGCACTGTACTGGGAAACGTGTTTCATATGCATAGCAAATTCTCGTTATTTTAGCTTCAGAATCTATAAAGTTTCTTGCTTTCTGTTATGGGGGAGGGAAATGCATACAGAAGGAAGACAGTGACACTGTTAAGGTCAGGCCACTACCTCTGATCCAGCAAAGGAGGAGCAATGCATCAATTATCCACAAAGACTTGACTGAAGGTTCTTTTTGTCGCAGACATAAAATGTGGCTGAATAACCCACGCCTTATAATTAAACACAGAGGGTTTGCCTGTGCCCTGCACTTGGCCAGGGCACATGGGTTGAAATCCTGCCTCCTGAGTCAAGGAATTGTTGAATCAACGTCAGCAAAGCCAGAGTTTCACCCAAGGCCCACACTTTGCTGTCACACCCTGCTGCCCCAAAACAGGCCACGAGAGCTAATGAAGGGCTGACCTGGACTTCTTGCAAATCTGCTAGCAGCTAGCTGCAGGGAAAGTCAAAATACCCTGTTACCTCCTGTGTACTCTCCTCAGGAGGAAGATTTAGAAGCCAGCAGCTAATCTGCCAAAGAAAGGGTTTATCCTCACTTTAGGGAACCTTTCTTTTTTCCATTCCTGATAGTCGTCTCACATAAATAATGATTTATCCCCCGTTCCTTCATTTTCTATTAGTGCTAATGACTGCAAAGAAAAATTTCAAAATCAAGAGTTTACACCAAAGAAAGCCCATGAAACTCCCCTTACAAGTATATACAGAACAAACAGGGGAATGGATAAAATTTCAAGAGCATTTCAAATTACAGATAATTTTAAATTATTTATTGATATTTAATGAATGGGTGATAGACGCTGTTACATTATTTAGTAGCAGAATGCTCTTTTGAAAGGCTTTAGATTCTGTAGATATTTTTACACATTACCTCTGCTATTTATTTTATTTTTTTTAAGGACTAAACACTTAGGACATGTCCACTGAATGGAGTAGAAACAGAGCATCTACTTCACTTTTTTTATTGGATTCAGCTATTTTGAATCTACTGACCCCTAGCCAGGTACCAATGCAGAATCTAAGCCCACAGAAAAAGTTGGGACTGTCCTTCCATTTAGCCAGATTTAATGTGTTAGTGGTTTCTCTAAGATCAGCTACAGAAGCCCCAATAAAGTTGCTCCATCTCACGAATGGCTCTGCTCTCACCAGAAATAAGTCTCCATGCTGATATTTTGTAAGCATTAATGTGGCATCTGCTGTGAAATCCCAGTGGCAGATGCCCCCAACTTTTACCATATTTTTGACACATTTTAGAAATGTGGTGAGCTCTGAGTCCAGAATAAATGAATAGTTTCATAGTGGTTATCCCAGAGTCCATAATCACCTTATTCCACATTATCATCTCTGCCACAGGTGAGCTCTAAGGCTGCGTGGTCCCCACAGGTAACAACTGGTGTGATATAAACACCAGAGATAGCTCTAAAAGAGGATTTGTCCCTTGAACAGGAGAGAGCTACCACAAAGCCAGGGTTTGGGGGAACCTTTTTTCCACATGGTCTGTGCTATGCTAAAAAGAACATTCAGAACTAAAAAAAATATCTTCTCTAGCACAGTGCTCCCTATTACGTTACTACATCCATCCCCAACATTTTTCCCAAGAAATTGCATTAATGGGGAGGCTACACTCCATGTACAGTGCCCCCCATATTCTTCCTGTTCTCTACAGGTGATATTTGTTTTTATTTCCCCATGTGAGGAAAGATTTTACCAAATCTGCCTTCTTGCTCTCTTTTTTAAACACCATGCCAGTTCTCCCATTCTAAAGCACTTTTTGGGCCCCGTTCTTGCAGAAGGACTGGTGGGCATCAGTGACCCTTCACCATTTGCTGAGCAACTTATTTTTCATCTTATTTTTGCCCACATTTGCACACTGCCTGTTACTCATGCACGTGTTCCCCAGTCCCTGACTAGAGCTGGTTGGGTCATTCTTACAAATCATGCATTACAGGAAACCTCATCTTTTAGTATTAAAATAAATTATTCATGTTCTTTACAAAATGAGCAGTTTTATTGCTGCTGATTAAGTAATATGCCTAAAATACATTGTTTGCAATATTTTTCGCCCATCAATCATTTCATGAATTATTCAGAAATGTTTGTATTGTGCTGTCCCTGGCACTGGTTATTAGGAGTTGGGAAGACAGATAAATATCCTCTTATCATAGTCTCCCTCAAAAGAGACTTGGACTGGAGTTGTTGTGGGTTCTAGCTGTGGAAAATACCTAAAAGTTAAAAAAAAGAAAGAAAATGTAGATAAAAATACTAAGATTAGGCACTTGTGATTCTAACTACAGTGTGATTTATTTCTTTCTTTCGCCTTCCTCTCAGAAGGGGAAGGTGCTGCAGTTCAGCAATGAATTTGCTGTACACTGAACCCAGACTGAATCTCCAGGAGAGGGAGACAATGAATAGGCCAGTAGGAAGGATTGAACACTGATGTCAATTAACCCGAAACCATGAAATAAATGAGGGGTTTCAGTGGCTGTTCTTCATAGAAGCTTCACTTTGGTATGCAAGGGAAAGCTTCTGGTTTATTGCAATAGTAAATTTCAGAGCAGGGAGAGGGAGAGGATATTGGCATTTCAATCAGGGAGGCTTCACACGCGCACGCAGCCCACTCAACTACGTGTTGAAAGCTTTATGAAAGAAAGCCTGTAGGATATCCAAGAGATTACTTACAAGATTCTAAGGGATGGATTCTTACGAAATCCTTATAACACAGCCTGCTGCCCTTGTTGAAGTGAGTTTGAAATACAGCCCTGAGCTCCTCAGAGTCTGCAGATGATGCTCACAGGTATCGGGGTATACATGCATACCTACATTTATTACAACAAACAGACACATGCTTGCTTCAAATACAAAGATGAGGTGTCAATCTTTGAGAATTTAAAAAATCAATGGTGTTTGTAGGGGGTACTATTAATTTTCATTACCTATCAGTCATTTGGGAAAGAAGGTTTGTGTGTGTTGCTTTAGCTTCTGAAAAAACAGCCATTGAACAGGAATAGGGGGGTGGGAGTGATGGACAAAACAAGGATTTACATTTCCATGTAACCACAGACCACACCATCTTGTGCCTTAATATATTCTGAGCATTTTCTTGAGCAGCTAATATTGCATGAGGATAAAATGTAGCCCCTCAGCATAATAGTAAAACATTTATACACTACTTTCTTGCTAGAAAAAAGGAACCTATACCACATGTGCTAAGATGAGTCTTAGAGGACGTGCAGGTTTTCCTTGGCCAAATAATTAAATCTCTTTAATAAAATGGAAATGCCTTTGCCAGACAGTGTGATAAAGGGTGTTCCTCATTAGAATATGATAGTTAACAACAACAAAAAATAGTTATGTTATTCAGAAAAATACTCAAAAATATTAAATTTTTATAAAGTTCTGGGAACAGAATAGAAAGTTAATTTCAGTTTATACCATGTTTATAAATAACAGGAATAGAACTTGGTACTAATATTCCACAGAGCAGAGATACTCTTAAACCTTACAATACACAACATGATGTTTGTGATTGCTACATAATTAAAATTATAAAATATTTTAAGATGCATTTTTCACCTCAGTTGGACTCTCCCACCAAAGCTGTTGAGCTGAGGTAGGTTTCTCAGAGGAGGTGGTATCTGTACGGGAGTTAGAAAAATGACTGGAATCTGGGTTTAGGAAGAAATAAAATGATTCTGTAAGTAGCCTTTTTCTATAGAGAGCTTTTTGCCATCTCTATGCACAAATTGCCTCAAATCAGCTTCCCTTACATTTCACTTCCTGTAACTTCGAGGGCTTGTCACATTGCTACAGAATTTGACTCCCAGCCTTTGGGTGGTGCTGAATTCATTCTGATTTTGCTGTGTAATTGCTGCATTACTTATAAAACTGTTTAGTCACAATTTGTCAGCTGATACATTGAGTCAGTGGCAAAATACAACATACACCTTTGCTGAAGGTGTGACCTCATTTATTTCACAAAACAGAAGGGTAGTTCATAGGGGGTTTTTTTCTAGTTTTTTGATGAACTTTGAAGTTCTTTATTGCTATTTAAAACATGATCCAAGCCTGCCTGACATACCCCACTGAGCCACTCACTGCAGCTTTTGAATGAGCAAAAAAAAGGTGGCTTTGGACTTTGAATGTATCATATAATGAGTCTGAAGTTCGGGCCTCGAGACCACTGCTGTTCCAGTTTTCTTAAAGATCTAGCAAGTGTTCTACTGCTGAAACTTTGATGAGCAAGCTCACCTTCTCTGTGATCCTGCACACTGGGAACTACATTACCCTGAGTGCAAACCCACAGAAATCAATAACCACCAGAATAGCAATCTGCCTCTCAGCCTATGTCAGGGTGACAGATACTGATCACAGTAATTCAAGGAAAAAAAAACAACCTAGTGTTTCTTGTTTAGAGGGTGGTTTATTGTTGGGTCAGGTGAACTGCGGATGCTTGCTCCTAAGCAAAGCACAGTGGTGAAGTACAGACATTAATTGCATGTAAATGTATGTAGGTAAGTATTGTGAAATAAATTTGGAGTAACTATGAGTAACCATGCTCAGTCTTTTCCAGACTAGTGAGTAACATTCAAGGCATGCCACATGCAATGGTTTGTCTTGTGTAGCTGTCAAATTCCCTCTTCTGTTAGCTGCATGGCACCTGCAGTTGCTACAGAAGATAGCACCTTGCACTGGCACCGATGAGAATTGTGACAGATGAGCACATCTGCACTCACAGGTTTGAGGAAGTAACCCAGGAAAGTGGCAAGATCACATTCGAGGGAAGGCAGGAGAATAAATTCCTGAGCACTTAGCTGGGTGCCCTCACCTCCAGGTGACTGAGAATAACTCAGAGCCACAAGCAAAGTGGTACTTGCTCTTCCAGTGTTGGTTAAGAGGATAGGACCAAGAATGGGAGACAGAGTGGAGTGAGAAGGGAAAATCACTGCCCAATGGCCCTGCCAGGGCAGTGACATCCCCTTGCCAGATGCAGTAACATCTAACACCCCACCTGGCTGCAGCAGCAGTCCAAAGGTAAAAATGGGCAAAAGGGGCATAAACATTTTGTGGTGCCCAGCAACGTGCTGTCCTGAGCAACTGCTTTGCCTCACCCAGCAGGGCCCTCCTCAGAGAGCTCTGGTAGCAGGTGACAGGTGACAATGGCTCTGCAGGAGGCTGTAGCTCCCTGTGTGGGGGAGCCAGCCCCAGGGTGCAGCTGGGTCCTGGGAAGCCCAGCGATGCCAGCTCCCTTTCTTCCACAGCTGAGGATACGAATTGCCCAGCAGCCTTTGTGCTAGCACAGCCAAACAGCCAATTACAGGCTGTACCAGAATTGTTCACAATCCACATGCAATCCAAAAGCCACCATTTAACCACGCTTGTCATAACCTCAACCTTTCAGAAACTGTGCATTGTCACTGAAACAATTGTTTTCTCGTGGTTTCAGGTGCCAAAGAAATCAGTGTGATCCACAAGTTTTCTGCCTTCTAGCAGTTCTATTCGCTTCAGACAATTGGATCAGCGTCGTACAGCTGCTATTCCTGCAGTTTTTCATCATTTGCCTGAGTTTATACAAGGGGTAAACCAGAGAGGGCAATTCGTCTCTTAGCCAAAGGAGAAGAGCTGGTATTTCTCTCCCAATGAAGCAGCACAAGTGTGATAAAACGTTTGTGTGATTTGAATAGAGACGCAATTCACTGGGGAAGTTCACAAGCAGAATATTGCATTTTCCTTGGACCAATTACCTTTACAGTAATTACTTGCGTATTATGATCAATTACTATACAAGCCAAAAAGGCAGCTCTGCATCAAAAAATGTAACCAATAGGGTAGAAAAACGTTATTGAAGGATATCTGAGTCACAGAGCTACAGGGCCCTGATTTATTGATGATAGAAAACATCAGTCTGATGAGTCAGGCTCATCACTGATATTACAATTTCAGTAGACACATGATTCAGCTACACAACTAAGATATAGAATCTATTACATTTTCTTGTCCTTATTGACACAAGCATTTCTGTTCATGTAGAATTTCACACTTTAAAAACTCACTGGCAACAGATGGAAGACAATGAGGAATAGTCCTTCTGTGCTCCTCTGTTGTATAATTTAAAAAGGATCTAGTCCCATATTATGCTCTGTTCTGCTGGCATTAATCTTGAGCTGGGATGTGTATAGCTCATTTTGATCTCAGCCATACCATCTTTTTTTGCAAGAATTGTTACTGAAGTTCCAGAATGAAAATATGGACTAGGTCTGGGGACAACAAAGTTCACTCATTTGAGGAGCAAACCAAAGAAAATGACAGTGGGAGGGGAACTGCACTGGTGTTAATAAACTGTACCTGCTGCTCTGTTTAGTACACAATAGTTTAGAGCACAGTTTTCCAAACTGCAAGCCTAGCTTCCCTGGGGATGTTCAAAGCAAGCCTGGGGAAAGCAGCGGGGAAAAAAAATCATTCCTCTGCTTAACCACTTCCACTTATAATTCACTACAAGCTAAACTGCTGGCAGTCCATGGAATATTCAGGAAAGGTTTACTTTTTTTGCCAGGATCTGAAATGGTAATGATTCTACAAGTAGGAAAACTGCCTTGTTGTAACATTGAACTATCAAAGTCCTGTGCTTTGGTAATACCAAAGGAAGAGGCAGAAAACTGTCCTCTGCCTTGAAAACACTTGTGAGACAAGTAATGGCAAAATGGTGATTAATATTCCTGTGGTGCTTTGAAGTGAATGTTAGACATTTACCCTTGATATTGTCATCAATTTCTACCTCTTTTCCATATTGTCCCATTTTCTTCTGACATTAAATGAGACATCTTGACCCAAAGTGTTGTGTCAGGTTATCGTATGTTATTAAAGAAGAGAGAAGTGATTCCTAATGTATTATTTACCTTCATCACAAGAGGGTGATAGGACTTTACTAGTAAATTGCCTTAATGCCCTGAATGAGAAACATCATAGGAAAGCACAAAAATGTATGTTTATTACCATGCCCTGGTAATAATCATTGATCCCAGATGTTTATTTTAACCCTCTTGTTTAATTTAGAGTGATTATAGTCTCCTGTGCTGTGAGCTGCAATATTTAAAACCTCATTAAGTCTATGACCTTGCTGTTAACCTGCTAGCTCACTGTTTCTTTCTCTGTGGTAGGTCTGGGAGCAAGGGATTTAAGCACTGGAGGTCACTGCATCACTGTTGCAATAAACCCACCATCCCTTGCACGAAGGAAAAATGCACTGAGAGCCAAGATCAGGACAGAGACGTAGGCTGAGTGTGAGTGGGTCTGTCTTGTTGCTGTTGCTGGCAGTCCTACCAATGCCCTCTCGTTCACCATGTTGAAGGAAACCAGCCTGGAATCTGACCAGGCAGTAGAACCACATGCCTGGAAAAGGCTACAGACCTGACCATAGGCAAAATACGCATTTTGGGAGGGATTTATGGTTTAAGGCTCTTTAGAAACTTTGTGCAATGTTTGGTGGCAATGCACATCTTTATTAACTATTGATGGTTTTCATCCTCCTCGTATTCCAATACCTTACTCTTTCCATTATGTTTTAATCTTCCTTACTACAGAGAACAAGTGAACAGTGATTTAAGCATTCCTGAAATTCATCCAAATACCATTTAAGAGCTGTTATTTCTTAAAAGGATTGTATTACTCCCAAAATTAGAGCAAATGAAACATGGTTCTATCAGTCCATGACAATAAGCATTGTATGATTGGAGAATAACTTATGGTGTAACTAGTCCCCTGCCCTGGGCCCTTCACAAGCCTTACCTCAAGTCTGTTCCACAGAGCAGCCCATGCACAGCACAAGTCCTGGCTATGGTGACCAACCACCCTTCAAAACCCCTTGAAATCCTGCAGTGTCTTTGTGCATTATAACCAAATCCATTGGCACAAGAGTGTGTAATAATGATGTGAATGGGAGCAATGCTTTATCTGAAGCATCATGTACAGTAATAAAGGCATGATGGAGGAGCCTATGGCACTGTGTGCACTTCAGCTGTGCAGGGAGTAACTGGTGAGCCAAGCATGTTCATGGCTCAGGCGTACCTTTGGTAAAACAGATACTGTAAGCCTAAAAGTAGCCAGTTTTTAACCTTAGATGTGGCAGTTACAAACTTCATAGTGGGTCACAAAATTACTTTTGTTTTTCACATTTTCAGGCAACTTTTCTTTATTCTGCATAAATGTCAGAACTGTTCTGTAGCCTGTGAAATACTGTGCTTGTGTTTTGATCCTTTGGCATGTGTCATTACAAAGTGTCACCATAATACACAGACACTGCTTTATTTAGAACACACATAGGTGTAGAAAACATCCACACCCTGAGGCACTACACCTACCCTCAAGACCTGCCAGCAGCCCTGTCAAGGCCATCAGCATACAATCAACTTGTCTTCAGTTCACAACTGCACTTCATAACCCAACAATGCTGCTCTAAGTATACAATATGATTCACCAAATTATCCACCCACAACTGCTAAGAGAAAAGGGTGGGAATATGAGGTTTTCTCTATTTTTTTCTTATGGTTATAAGGACTTATCTTAAACAAACATCTGTGTGGAATGATCAACTTTGGTAGATGTAAGACATTTATACTAAGACAGTGTGAATTTGGGAAAATGACAGTAACCCTGAGCCATGGCCTGTGCAGCTTTTCCAGAAGAGCAAGAGGCTGGGGGGACAAAGTGCAAGATGATAAGCAAAGGGTTAAACCAGGTTTAGTCATGCCATTATGACCATCATGAAGGGTCACGGGTTTCTGTTGCTAGAAGGCTTTTCTGTGACTGTGCACTTCTCTGTGTGGGCTGTATACAGCATTGTTGCCTGTTTAAAAAATGGCAGAGACAGCTAAATAAGCCTCTCCCAGACAGGAGGTGGAAGTGATAGAACTGGACTAAGAAACAGGCAGTCATGGACATATATAGTAACTGCTGAGGAACAGATATGCACAGTTCTGGCCGCCCAGAGCACCAGTGTCATTTCATCCCCTGACACACCAGCTTCTAGTCAGATTTGGGTTATTTGGCCACTCATACCTCAGCATGCAACTGTAGTGAGCATCAGGCCAGGAGCAGGAGGACGAGCTGTGTCTGCAAAACAGAAGGGAGAAGAATTAGAGGTGAGTTGCAGCACAAGACCTTTCATCTCTAAGTACCCACAGTGCGAGGCCCAGGCTCTGCTGTCATCCATAACGTGGATGGAGACCTGCAGAAGCACCCAGGACATGAGGGCATTTATAATAGGAATTGGCAACTGGAGAAACGTACAGCTTGATTGCAAGGTTGGTGTATAGCATGTTCATGAAGATTAATGAACTTTAAAGTTATGCTCATAAGCCAACTACAGCATGCACCGAGAAAACACATTGTTCTGCTATCAAAGTGATATTACTGTTTTCTCTAGTAGAAGCAAGCAATGAAACACTTGACTCCTGCTGGCACCCTGCATATTAAAAAGGATTTATTACTGTAATGCCTAAATCTTGTGGAAGATAGGCTAAGGGCATGCTTGACACACAAGGACCTTGACGATTCAGAAGCCAGCAAGGCAGATCTTTCTTTAAAAATATCACAATTTGTGACTGAAAAGAGGACGAAACCTCCGTGCTCCGAGGAACATGCTCCCCTCGGGGCTGGCCGGGGGGGGCACTGCGCGGGGCCTGCGCAGCCACAAGCCCCTCGCTCCAGAGAACCGGGAAAGGGGTTCATTGTAACCCCTCCTTCTCCCGCCGGAGCCCGGCCCCCTCACCCGGTTCGCAGCCCTGGGCGGGCAGGAGGGCACGGTCGCCCCGTCCCGCCTCCTTGAGGAGGATGCGCGGCTGCGCCCGCACTCAAGATGGCCGCCTGCCTGCAGTATCTCGGACGGGCGTTGAAGCCACAGCGTGGCTGGTTAAGATGGCGGCTGCTTACCTGCGACCTCCGCGGAGCTTGCCCTCGACTAACATGGCTGCCGCTCCCATCTTGCTTCCGACGGCAGAGAAGCCAGTTTGCCCTCAGCCAATATGGCGGCTTCCTGCGAGCGGTGGCCGTGGTGAGGTGACGGCGGCGTGGCCTGAGCGAGCAGCCGGGTGAGGGGCGGCTGCGCCTGCGGCCAGGCCGGGGACAGGCGAGGGGCTCCGCAGCGCAGCCGTCTGTAGGGAGCTGGGCTCCTGCCGGGCTGAGCGGCCGGCCGTGAAATGGAGGGCCGGGGCCGCGGCTGGGGCCTGCGGGCTCGGGTTTGGGTCGGGTGTCGGGGTGCCCGCCGTGGGCAGGCAGTGTGCGGGTTGCGAGAGTCCGGCCCGGTGTGTCCTGGGAGGAGCTGCGTGGCCGAGAGCGGGGTGGCTCTTACGGCCCGCGGGTCCCTTGGAGCTGGTGGTGCCTCTGCCAGAAACAGCATCTGAATCAGCTGAGTGGCCTCTTAAGATTTTCTGCAGTGTAAAAGATGAGATAATCCGATTCAGTCTTCTCCCCTCTGCAGTAGAACTAGCTCATTCTTTATTTAGGATATAAAGGAGTATCTCTGCTCAACATTTATAAGATGGTTAAGTATTTGGCATAGCCAAGATACTGAAAATCAAAGGCAGAAGCCCTTGCTAGCTCTTAATTCTGCAGGTAGATGCCTATGTGTAAGCTTAGTGCATCACAGGGAAGTTATATGGGGCCGTTTTCCAGCTGCTATCAGAATTAAGACATAAAGTTGTTTCTGCTGTTCAGGTACTAGCAGCATTTAGAAATGCTAATTTGATGGGCATATGTGTGTCACTGCCCTGAGAAGGGAAGAAGCTACTGTCTTGAAGCTGTCCTCATAAATTGCAGGAGTTGCTTTTCCAATGATGTTCTGTCTTCTCTTGACAGATGTACCCTGTTGGTAAACAGCATCCATTCTCCATATGGACCCAAATGTCAGGAGCTGGTTATTCAACCTGTACATGACTTCTCTTCAGAACTCACTTTTTTTCATGCTGACACTCAAGTGTGACACTTAGCTAGAGGGACTTTTGAGAGTTTCTCAGTACCTTTTTACCACATAAACAGAGGTCAGAGGTCATCACTGCTGGTATGTCCTGGGTACAAGCTGCAGTTGGCCGATCCAATGAGGATATATTTGATGAAGATGCAGATGAGATGTATCTGCTACAGAAAGAGTGGAACAGCACCATGAAAAAAAGATTGAAGGTATTTCTAGAACAATGTTGTCATAGTCTTCTTAATTTTAGATTTACTGATATGGCTGATTTAAAGTGGAAACTAAGAGTGGCTGCTTAAGAGTTATTGTGGCATAGTTTCTCTGAATGTCTGAAAAAAGTAACAGGTATTTACAGAAACTCTGCCCTAGTAGTTACCAGAACAAAATGCTGTTTACCAGGACATGGGTTTCCCTTCTGTAACCATGTGCATTTGTAAAAGGCAGTGCTAAGTTCTGATGCGAGCTCTTTGCTTCATACTTACAGATGTAGGACAACACAACTGAACAGTGCTAATAAAGAAATATGAGATGTTTGGATTTTTAAGTAGAGTCCTTCACCAGTCAGATTTAAATTGTGTGACTCATTGTGAAACCACAATTGGACTTTGTGGTCTGGGTAGTTCTTTGGCTTATTTATTCTCCTAGTGAAAAATGTATTTTAGGAAAGCTGGTTTCCACAGCCCTTCTCTTCCTGGGATTCTGTGGGGAACAAAACAAGTACATAAACCCAAGTTACTTCAACAGATACATTATCTTTCGGAGTGGGGCCAGTAGGACTTGTCTGCTCACGAGTGAGCAACATTTGGCTGCAGAACATGAATGGAAGCTGTTGTGTAGGCTGTTGATGAGGAAGGGTGTTACAACAGAGCTGTTGTGCTATTCTCTAAGGAAAAGTTTCATGCATCTGAGTCCCTTTTTAAGGACTGGTTTTCTTAAGGGACTGTTTAGTGTTCTTACACAAATCCCTCTGATATTTTATGAGCAGATAATGCAAAATCATTAAATGCTATCGAGGTTAGAGCTCTATGTTGGGCAAAATAAAGAAGTGCTGTAATTTAAGAGACTGAATACTTTTAAAAACTTCTTTTTATTGTTATAAACTTGTCACAGGTCCAGTTTTTCATCTTGTGACCAACCTGTTTCGCTACTCTTTATTATAGGAAGGCTACAGGGATGGCATTGAGGCTGGTAAAGAACTTGCTCTCCAGGAAGGCTTTAATCAAGGTTACAAACACGGTGCTGAGCTAATGGTTACATGTGGCCAATTCAGAGGAACCTTGAAGTAGGTTACTAACTCCTTAAGGTGATGTGCATGTGGAGAGTGTGGATATGGAGGGAGAATGCATGCTTTTTTTGTTTTAATTAAGAAAAAAAAGTGCATTGCAAATCTGTCCAAAGTGAGGAATCTCAGGACTTGGACACAGGGAGTTGCCTTCTGGATGTAGAGTGATCATTCTTAAAAATCATCCTGCAGTTGCTTTTCCAAAATTTATCTGAATCTACATCTTTAAGCTTAATATTTAGTTCTACTGCTTGAATTGCCCAGAAAATGTGAATTAAACACTTATATGTTTATGTAGTATAGATACCTGGTCACATTGCTGTCTCACTTCAACAACTGGAGGTCTGTGTGGGTGCATCTAATCATTTTTTGTTGTTCTTCACTTTTCAGTGCTCTCTTATCCTGGTGTCATTTTAATGGACATGATTCTGCTTTAAGTAAGATAAATAATCTTCTTGATATGGTTGGAAAGCATGAAGAAGAAGTGCTTAAGTATCTGAATTCTATTGAACAACCACCACATCTCGGACACATTTTAGATTCTGTTGAGGACATGGACCTTAATCACACAGAGCCAGCTGGGACTGAGCACAATGAAGTTAAAGCTGGAAAGCACAAAGACATTGGCAGCTCTGGTGAAAACGTTTGTAGAAATAATGAGGAGACTGGTTCCTTGCAGTCTGAGTGCAGCAAGGCAGAACTCTGCACAGATCCTGAAAGGTCAACCCTGGCTTGGGTTAAAAAGCAGACTGTTTGGCTTGTAGAGCAACTGGGCTTATCACTGGATCTACTCCATCATGTCCAGCAACTGGAACATTAGTTTTTCTGTCTTGTGGTATTTAAAATTATCTCAACTGGATTTTATCTGCAGTTTGTGGTGGATACAGGCTGATTCATCACTTCATTTTAGGGAAATCTGATTTTGATGCTTCCCAGTAGAGGTAATTTCTGTAAATCTTCACTGTGTTTTGGCTTCTGGCAAAAAAACCCCCTTGCTTTCAGTCTTAAACATAACTTTCACAGAAAGGGAAAGTGACTTTTAAAACTCTACAAAGATTAGCTAAACATGGTTTTGTTCTGTATCAGAAGCTGCCATTTCACCCTCACTTTCTCTTTTGGCAGTTGTTTAGAAACAGAGCAGGTCCCTTAAATAGCCACTCTAAGTAAGTCCCCTCTAATACTTAAAACATAAATTTACAGCTTGTCCAGTGCTATGGATAAGCTGTTTGTGCAAAATAAACTGCTGCTGATGCACTAACTATGCAAAACAGAAGAGGATTTGCTGCTGATTTCTAGAGTGCTGTGACTCTAGTCACTAGAGAGAAATTCTTCACCTTTTGTCAAATTCTTCCTCTTTTCTAACCACTATGCAGTGCACTTTTACAGTTAAACTATTTTTTTCCTCCTTGTACAGTTCTGCTTATTTCACTTTTTTTGAAGACACACCATTCTCTTCACAGAATTACTGACAATTGCATTGTTTTACTGTCAGGCGTTCTACTCCTACCTTGTGAGACCAGACTGAACATGTTTCCAGTCTAATGAACTTCCTTGTGTTGTGTTTATTCTGCCAGTCCCTCCAACCTGAACTCTTTCCCTCATTCCCATAGTGTTTTTCCAAACTCTTCAAGGGAGCCAGGCTTATTCACCTTCTTAGAAGCATGTCAGTGCACACATGTGTCTGACAACCTTGTGTTTGTGTGCCAGCATTTTGTACTTGACTCCTTTTCCTGTTGCTTGCCTCAACTTCCTCTGATCAGGAAATATTTTCTTTGTTAATGCCTATGTTTGTTTTATGCTAATTAAACTGATTTACAGTAAATTAGGAGTTTACTTGTTTTAAGTTGCGTGCAACTTCCTTTCATGACTGAGACAAAG
The DNA here is from genome assembly GCA_013401335.1 of Brachypteracias leptosomus. NCBI lineage: Eukaryota > Metazoa > Chordata > Aves > Coraciiformes > Brachypteraciidae > Brachypteracias > Brachypteracias leptosomus. Next base: position 157,707 of record VYZX01008643.1, on the reverse strand, counting down.
CAGATCTACCTGAAATTTCATCAAACTGAAATTTGAACAGCTGACTTAACTATACTTGAAAAATAAAGCTAAATCACAGAACAGTTTTATACTTCGAGGCCAGAAAAAAGCTAAGGTAAAAATTACTTGATTTTCAGACACTGAGTTTACAAGTTTTTACTAAAGATGCTATTATCCTGCCATGTTGGTTGACTCTTAAGTTTAGTTTTCATTTAGTACCCCTTCTGCATAAGGGGTAAAATGGAACTGCACTGAAGAGTCTCTTACTGAACCTGTTTCTGAAGTAGCGGTCAAATAGGGCTGTCTCTATTAATTACATATGTACAGAATTGTTCAAACAACTTTTATTTTTGTCAATTTATTTAGCATAATGCTGACAAGGATAAACATGACTTTTTTACAAGTGCATATGTTATGTTATAGCCTGTATCATGTAGGTTAGACAGACATATCATCCATACTTTGGGCAGACAAAAATAAAGGTTACTAGAGCGGTGTTAGACTTCCCAAATTTGGAAGTTTAAAAATGCAAATGGAAGAGTATTATTTCTTTGTATTCAATACTGTGCAAAGAGGAAACTCCATTCACAAATTACTAAGTAGACAGTGAGCTTGCCAAGTTCTCTCCAGCTACTCCTGCAAAAGCAATCTATGCTAGGGAAAACAATTCTCTCTTGTTTAATTATCAAACAATAGATTGTGTGTTTTACTTATCTGTCATATCAGCTTCTGTACTAGCTGTGGAATTACTTTTCCTCCGCTCTGCACAAAGTTTCTATGGGGTCACTTTTTTTCCATGTTAACAGCCAGAGTTTCCGGTTTGGCTGTGGAGAGATTTTCTTTGGGGCTGTCTATAATACTTGGCTTATCTGTCACTACCTCATCTCGCTGGCCAGCTGCAGAATGACTTTCTTCAAGACTATTAGAGTCCATTATTTGCTTATATGGTGGTTCAGGTTTTTTGTTTGGTGTCTACTTCCATGTCCTGCATTTCACTGTCAGCTTTCCCCTTGGCAGCGTTCCTGAAAATAGCTCTCATGACAACTGGGACTGACATGCAGCTGGAGGAGGAAATGGAACATTAGTCATTACTATGGACTTCATACATTTTTCAGTGTACTTCTTTTTTTAATCTGTGGCCAACACCTGAATGAATCTGTGGTGAAAAGCAGCACTACCACCTTGCATCTTTTGTGTTGTACACTTAATATCTGTTATATTTTAACTGCAACATAACTACATGTTCTATACATGTTGACATAATGAAATCAAGTGCTGGGTCTTTGTGCAAAGAAGCTTTGATAAAAAGGAGGGGGAAGGTTTGGTTTAAAAAAAAAGTCGTAAGGATGCTATTAATGAAAATCTAATCATATTGCAATGTATTCATTCTTGCTGAGTTTTACAGTTGTAACTTTCATGTTTTGTGTAAGGCAGGTACAGAGCACATCTAACACAGTCTACACTAGGGGAGCTTATTCCACTCCAACAGAGTTACCTGGTTCCAGGAATAGTATCTAGTATCCTGTGGCTTAAAACAAGGCAGGCTAATTAAAGGTTCAAACTCCAGCCTGCATTCATCTTGCTGTCATCAAATAGATAACAGTTGTGTACTAGCCTATGCCAAGTGAATTAGTACTCGCAGTCCTTTTATCATATCTTCATATACAACAGCAACTGGCCTCTCTTGGAATTCGTTTCAGAAAACAAGCCAGAGACAGTGTTGTAGACATGCCTGAAAAGAAGCACTGATTGATAGTGGGTAGATGTGGAAAAAGTCTTTTCCATGCTATTCTAAGTTACACCAGTCTGAGAGAGGCTGTCATCAGCTACACTCTTCAGAAAAGCATGTACAAAAGAAAAAAGCATCTTGAAAAAAGGTAAAAGTCTCTTCAGTCAAAAATGTTTCCCAGCTCCACATGCTTTCTACTAGCAAGAAACACTTTCCTTTGCTTTTTATGTTTAAAATTATTGAAAGAGATATTTAAGACACCAAGGTAACATATTGTTTTTATAACTTTTTGCTAGAGTGAAGTTTTCTGGTTTGTGAGTTTATGGCCATGTGAACGCACATGTTTTCATTAGATGGGCATCTGAGGTTCATTTCAACTGTTATAAAATAAAGCTACTTACCGCTTCACAGCTCTTGCTATAAAGTCATCACTAGAATTTAGAGTTGGATCTTGAGGATTTAAATAAAGGTGACACTGAACTTCTCTGGAGGTTCTAACATCAATTGCCACTAAGAAAGAACAGAAGTATTTCAAAATAGACATTTTTTTAAACATTGAGAAGTTCGTTCTGATGGTTCAAGAGAGGTAAGACTGAAGTCAATGGGAAGGGACTTGCAGCAATGCTCTTGCATAAGACTTGCTTTTTCCCAATCTACTAAAATCAGAAATTGTAGAAGTTACAATTTGTTAATTAACTGCAGGCCAAGATAAGATAGGATTTGAATGTTTGCATTTACTTTCTGTTTTATGCTGAATACATAATACTCTTTAGTAAGCACTTTATCCACAATGGCTTACTTTGTGTTTTCCATGGGCAGTAAGCCATTGAGAGTAGCCCTCAGAACGTATTTGTAGCTGAGAAGCAAAGCCCAAGAGCTGAGGTAAAATCAAGTCCCTTGCCAGCCCAGTGAAGAGGACGGTATCAATTGTTCTGCACGTACCACAGGCTAAATTCTCTTTCTCAGGATGAAGGAACAAGACAGAAAAGCTGGTGTTCCTGTATGGTACCACCTCAAAGTAATGCAGTTCTGAATCATCTAGAAATAAAAATATTTAGTGATATTCACCCATCGAACCTGGACTCTTTTTGGCTGAATCACATGCCAGAATTTTTAAAAAATACAATAGAATCTAATTATTCATTACTTTGGTAGCTTATTTTATGCTTGTAGAAGTGTCAGGCATAGGAGATTTTTTTTTTTAAAAAAATATTCAACAGAGTGCAATACTAGAATTAATGATTTTTTTTGTCATTTAAAATGCTCCACAAGTAATGACAGCTTTGGCAAGGGAGCAGTAAATCTTAACACCCAACTTAGGAGCTCGTTTCTCACTAATACTCTGCCATTAATTCCAACCACACAATTTACCTTCATTTATATGCTTCTCAGAGACACAGCTGCTAATAAGACCGTTATATGCCACTTGATGTCGAAGAATCTCTATTACACCAGGCACACACTTTGGATGGCTAAAAGGGATTTTACTGACCAAGGCTCCTGCTAAATCCGATTTTTCTGAGCCTTTGTTTATGAAGTAACAGTGCTTTGGGCAATCTGGAAGAGACTGAACAACAAATATGGTGAGATTTCGAGCACTGAAAACCAGAAAGTAAAAGCTTGATGTTTGTTATCAGGCAACTGCATAATCTGAGAGCAAAAATAGTTTTGGAAGAGACACTTGGAGCATGTCCATTGTGTCTCTCTGCAGCTCAGTGGAAATACAAACCTTAGAGGAGGCTAAATGAGAATGCATCCACATTAGGCAAATATACCCAGAACCAAGTGGTCAGGCAAGTGCCACCAGTTCTTCCAATGACTCTTAAGAGCCCTGTAGGTTATAGAAATGTTAATAACCAAGATCTTCTCTCACAGGAATGTCATCGTTGTGCTACTTGACAGTTGTACAAATAGAATGGCAGTTTTGCCTCAAATCTCTTTGGGGAATTATACATTGTTCCTCCATCACTACTGCTTTCTTTGGAGAAGCATGTTTGGCTAGAATATCTCCCAATAATTCATTTGAAGAGGAGAAGAGGAGATAGTGGGAAAAAATTGTCATCTGTCCACATTGACAGTGATTCTATGACATAATTAGAAGTGTGGTATTGTGTTGTCTACTTCAGGATGCTAAATGGGAACTATCCCCTTAAGAAGAGGGCAGGGCAGTTAATTAGCAGGGTCTGCCTTAAGGAAAGCTGGAGAGCAGAATAAAAGAGCTTCTCCTGGGGTGTTTGTGTAGTAGGGGGGTTTTCTCTATGTTCCTTTCAAGGTGAGAATTCAATTTAGTAATTTATTTCTAATAAATCAATTTTTCTCTCTACATCCAAAGTAGCCTAAGTTAAACTTTTTTTTAAATGAAACAATTATTATAAAGGGAAGCCATCTACAGTTAAACAACCATTGCTCTAGATAGGGATTGACATCACTGTTATAACACTACACTTTTCTTGCTGCCAGTTCCATTAAAAGGAATCAGTATTCTCAGTGTTTTCTAATCAAGAAATCTTTCTTGTTAAGACAGCATGGTACACAGCGTGACATGCAGCACGATAAAGACCTTCAAAGATCTAGGTAAGTACCATCCTGAGACTTGCTCCTCACACCAGCCAGTTAGTTTCCTTCTTTTTAAGGCATTAATGCTGAATTTCTGAGCAATTTTTAGAAGAGTAAATGTTTGGGTTACACACAGACAAATTAGTATGACTTCAGCAGCCTTGCACCTGGTGTTTCCTTAATGAGGACGAAAAGCTCACTTACTTGAAAGGGTCTGATATTGTTTTGTAAATAACTTGAACTATTTCCTAAAGAGTATTTAAGTGCTGTTGGGATTCTAGGAAGTCTGCATTGCTTGCTTATGGGGAAATATAATTCTGTATATATCTTGCACAAGGGCAAAGTGTGTGTCAAATGTAGCTGTACTCACCACAAAGAAACAGGATTTATGTGTAGACAAGTCTTCACCGCATTTCTCTTGAAGGGTAGACTGAACAATCAGCTCATGTAGAGGAGCTAGTTTCAAGCCAGTAATCTGAATTCCTGAAACCAGGTGATTTTTTTTTTTTTGAAAAGACAAAAACAATATCCTTTCTTATTCCCTTTTTTGCTAATGGGAATTTGAGATAAAGTGTTTAACAGCTCTGCTTTAATTATAATTTCTTAGAACTGTGTTTTGCACTGGTTGCTAAAATATTACACTTGGGCTGATAGAACAGAACATGTTCTGCCCCAGAAACTATTTTTTCCTTTTACAGCATTAACACAGGGAAATAAGTAGCAAATAAGCAATGCATAGTCACAGAACTACTTAGTCTTGGAAACAATAATAACATGCCTGTGAGCCTCTGTATCTCCTCAATACTGGATGAGGACATAGGAATAGACTGGTGAAACTTGAACACAAAAAAAGCTGATAAATCTGTGCTGAGTTCATCAGTCAGTGGCAAAAAAGCAGGGTTGCTGGAAAAAACAAACAAACAGAATGAAAGCTTGTTACAGAAACTGACGTAACAAAGANGTGTAACCTCATCCAGGTGTTCCTGCTCCGGCAGGGGGATTGGACTAGATGATCTTTTGAGGTCCCTTCCAATCCCTGACATTCTGTGATTCTGTGAAGTGCAAGGCCACTATCAAGGCCCTGGCAGTTTACTACGTTCCATACTACTTCTGTCTTGAGGAAAGTTTTAGTTTATAAATGCAACTACAGCCTTTAAAACCTGGTTAGTGTGAAAACTGGCAGGAAGGTAAAGTGAGCCACCAGAAGCTGAGCAACAACGCACAAGGATGTTTGCTATGATCTTTCTATAGTGATTTATTTTGAAGAATGACTTCAGACTTTCCCTCCAGCATAGCATTGAAGTAGGGGGAGATGAGATGTCAGTATCCATGCTGGGATGACAAAATATTTTGATTAGTTAAGATGTAAGATCCCCCAATACTTGCTTTATTTGTTCTGAAATTATGGAAGAGTTGTTTGTTGAATACTAGGAAGTAATATTGTTCCAGTGGCTCCTTCTGGCTTCAAATCTATGAATAAATGCATAGTTCAATGCAGTTGACACAGTTAAATATGAACACAATAACTTTAAAATCCATTTGGGAAAACTGTAAAAGCCACAACTTACAGAGGGTGTAGCTGTAGAGCATAAAAGCCATCAATAAAACAGCTTCCTGTTTTAGTGGAGGCTAAATGTAAGTTATGCTGAGGTTACTGCCAATGACTTGTAAATCCATTTGTGTCGAGAAATGTTTAGAGACTCACCCGTCCTCTCCAGCTTGAGAATCTACAAGCAGTGGAGAAAGAGGAAGTTTGTGGAGCGTATCTGTGCCTTCAATGGTTACAATTGCTTTTGTTACACATATCTGGGAACCTGAGGGAGAAAGAGAACTGTGTTATTTTCCTCATGTCAGTGTAGATCATTCCTATGCATAAAAAACCACAAAGGTCTTTTAGAGGTCAGGTCCAACTGATGGCCACAAAAGCTTGGGCAGCAGGGAGAAGCCTACATAGATCACACCTGAAACTCCAAAGTTGCCCAATGCTGCTTTTGGGACATGCCATGGAACAGATCATGTAACCACTGGTGATTTTTGTGCTGGCTTGGCAGTTTTGATGTCACTTTCACTTCAATCTGGGTCAACAGCCAAGAAATGGGAAAGTAGTTTCCTGATGCATGTTGTAATTGTGCTAAAGTGCATCACATAAATTATTCTGCTAAACTGGAATTTTAAATCTGTTTCAAGTTCCACTAATGAATTTTGCTTAACCAAGTAGATAGTGCTGAAAAAAGTGATCACATTAGTTTTTTCTGCTTTTTTAGCTTTACCAGGGTTTAGTTCTGCTTCCAAAACTTGATAGGGAGAAATGTAAAATTCAATGCTCATTGGAGTTCCTGAGGAATAAGAATAATAAAAAATGGTTACTACATATGTCACTAGAGGAAATATGTTAGGCATATTGATATATAGGGGAAAAAACCCCAAATGCAATGTAGATGGGCAGGAGGGGATTCCTCGTGAGAGTACATCTCTAATTACAGTACATGTTCAAATCACAGCATTGTCTCAGTCAGCTTTTAACAGCTAAAACCTCAGTGTATAAAGTCATCAGATGTCTTTGAAAAGATTAGATTGAGTTTCTCTCTCTTGTACAATAACCTGTTGTCAGCCTTAAAAATAACAGCTGAGCTGCTGGCTTTTAGTAACTAGTCTGAAATAGAAGGGGAAGGTGAAATACTTGCATCAAGCTATGCAGGAGGACAGCAGCAGCATGTATTAGAAGTACTTTTATGAACTGTTAATAGTTAAATCTCACTTCTGACAGCATAGGTGAGCCAAAAAACTTACCAACTGACTGTATTTTCCTTTTAGGCAACATAAGTATTATCTCAGCTACTACCGCTGGCATCTCACGGTTACTCACAAACTGTGGTTTCCCACATAACCTCAGAGTGTTGCCAGCTTTGCTTTTAGGCTGCTGCAAAGCCATGTTGCAGTAGCAGATAAACCACCTGACCTCTTTGTATTTTTTCCTTCTGTATGTTTGTATGCTGAGAATAGACACAGCAAGTCCCTACAGCGTGTTTTATTTATAATAGAGGGTCTTTACTATAAGCAAAGATCAACTCAGTAGGGTTTTTAATTACAATTCTTTGAATTCATGAAGAAAAGGCAAAAAAAAAATCACCTCCAGTTCTTGGCACCAGGTGTCCTACTTTTCCATGAAGTACTTCAGTAACGCTGTTTACATCCTGTGTTCTAGTTCAAAACACATCTTGATTAGTGTTTCCTGAGTTGCATTAGCTTGTCTAATATAAAGCATAATTTGCACCCTTAATCAAAGGGAGACAATGCTTTCTTGGGAGTAGATTGTGTCTCCATTTACTATGACAGCTTCCAAAACACCATCATTCCATGCATGCATTACCCCTAGGACTTGGGCTTCCAGTTTCAATCCCATATCTGAGATGTTTCATGTTGCAATTTGATGTGCTATTTACCAGAAATGAAGGGGGACAAAAATATTGGAGTGGCAGGTTGAGCAAAGAGTCAGGGAATAACCTGGTATCAAGGTTTAGGGCTAACTCAAACCAGGACACCTGGATAAACTAGCTCAAACAGAACCAATCTATCCTCAGATGTGATTGTACAGCTGATACATACAGACATACAATTATATATCTGTGGATGAAAAGTCTGCAGTGCATTAACTTACATCATAGATGGGGTGAATAATCTAACTCATAAATAATATTTACTGAGACAACTGTGATCAGCAAGGACATAGTGTATTTGTTCACAGAATTAGTATGCATCATAAAGGAACACTGTACAAAAATAAGCCAAGAGTGTGTTACAGAAGGCTGTGCTTGCTGAGAGTACTTAATAGGCAAGATACCAGAAAAGAGGCTTCAAATATCCAGAAGGAAAGCACTGCCCTCAACTCTGATTTTCTGAAAAGAACGAAAATTGTTGTACAATTACCAGAGGGTTTAGGAAAATCTGTTCCCCATCTATCTGTAATCCTACTCTTTGAAAGGAGAAATGGGAGGACAGGTGAAAAGCTAGCAACTTCTACTCCTGATCTAAAACCTGAGCGCAATATGAGATAGCCAAATAGCAGGACCCCAAAGGTGTATTTACTTCTGCCACAGGGAGATGTGAACACAACTGCTGCCTTTCAGATGCACACTGCAACCAACCAGTTTCCCAGCAAGCCTCTTAGATAAAGCACAGGAGTTCAGTGGATCATCTTGTTTGTCATGACTGGAGTTGCAGAAAGGCTTCAAGCTTCTAGTAGTAGAGAACTCATTAGCCTTCCACATCCTGCTCTATCATTAGGTCAGTTAACTTGTTTTTTAGTGAAATGAAGGGGTGGGGGGTGGAGGGAAAGGGAGAAAGAGGTAGACTTCAATTTACCTGTGTAGGAGAGACATTGAATAAAGATCTTTTTCAAGGGCCTGCAAAGCAAGGTATCCCTTAGCTTTCATTTCACTGGGAGGGAGAGAAGAGAAGTTATCATTTTTGTAAGTAAACAAAATGTAGGCTATGGATTTGAAGTTTTTTTCAAGTAAAAACTAGTTGCAACCTGTTTCCTGGAGTTTGATACAGATTTAACAGGTCTTCTAGAATCTTTCCAAAGGCATCATAGTTCTTCATCCTATCAAAAAGAAACAATTGCTATCATGCTACTAAATGAGACGGATAATAAGTCTTTTACATCTAACTTGCTAGAAAAACACCTTTTCAGAGTAACACAGACCGCTCCTTATCAGATCTGGCAAGTAGCAGTACTGCTCTTAAGTTTTCTTAGAAGATACCAGGAAATGTGAATCCTTGGCTCTGTTGCAAAACCCAATGTAATTATAACTGATGCTGGTTAAACATGCATTACTGAAAGCACTAGATGTGCATGATACTCAAATTTGACAGCTCATCAGCTACAAAGCACTTTTCCTGATGTTCCAATAAAGCTAGTCATGTAGTAACCCTTCCCTAATACAATGCACATTGTTCTTTTCCTCAAAATAATTTAGGATTATATTAACGTTGCACTTCACAGCACCCTGTGAAAGAAACAGATCTTAAATACAATTGATAGATACATCAATTAAAAAAGAACAAGGTACAAGGGGCTTGCATAAGTTTGTGAAGGAATGGTTCACACTGCTTAAAACCCAGAATTCCTGCAGATTCTGACTGGCTGTGATAGCCTGGAGCTCTGCTCTGACTAACCCACCAACTTACCTGCGCCTAAGTGGCTTTTAGGTGGATTTTTCCAAGCCTCACTAAACTCCCTAGTGCTGCTCTCACCCTGAGAGCTGTAGTCAAGAAGTTGTACCTTCCCTTTCCTGCAGATGTGGATCAGCAGAGAGGCCAAATAAGCCTGCCTGGACTTTTATGGTGGGACAAATCTTCCAAGCAGAAACCTAAACAAGCCACTTGGCTCTTCCCTGGCTCTTTCCAGCTGGACTAGTGGGAAAGCAGGGAAAAGAAAGGGAAGCAGGCATGCAGGTACAGACACAGCACCAGCCTGTGCATTAGCTGGCTGGTTCATCCTGATTTTACGATTACTTGGAGACTCACAGGAAACATTACACATAGAACAAACTGCCTTACAACCAAATAAAATACTACACCAAGAGGTGTAGAAGGGATACTTGCACTTCGTGCCAAATCCTAACAAAAACATGAAAGCAGACAAGTAGTACCCACGGTGCCAATGGTAACTATATGTGATTGCTCAGAGCCAAGCTGCTGGCAGTCGGAGTCACAGAACATTAGGGGTTGGAAGGGATCTCGAAAGATCATCTAGTCCAACCCCCCAGTCAACATCATCGGGACTCAATAAACCTAGGAAAATGCAAGTTAAAGTTTTAAGACATAGCTGTTTATACCCATAAAGCAAATATAACTTCATTTCTGAGTAAAAAAGGGGGATGGAAAAACTGATGATGCATTACAGGCCCACATAGAAGAAAGATGAAATATTCAAGGTCAAGGATTATTCTTTCTCTCTTTGCCTTCCCTTTCAACTCTTCTGCTAAGGTATTTAAATAAGAATCCAATTTCTTAAATGTACTCAGTAAAACCTGGAAGCTTAATCATATTGGCTGGAGAACTTCTAACTGGACTTTTAAGGTGGTAGTCTGACCTGAAACAGCAACTCTTCAGACAGAACCAAATGTGATAATAATAAAAAATTAAAATATGTGTGTATATATATAATGCCCTACTGGTACATAAGAAAATTAAAGTAACATCCCCTCCTATACATTTGCAAAGAAAAACAGGCCATGTGATATCATCTTGCTTTCATGGCTGTGACAGAAGCCTGATGGACATGTAGTTAAGATATTTGCATAAGGATAACAGAAAAACTATTTAGGATGGAAAGAGAAGGGAAAAAGTAATATCTGTTTGGGATCTGTAAATCTTCCAGTTCTGAATTGTCATCATCAATCCATTTCCAAAATTATGAGTTCAAGTAGTTCTGTAATTCTTAACAGTCAATGCAAATGTCAGTATTCAAAGACTCTGTTCAACTGGCAGCTAGAGCCAAGGGATTGGGGATTACTCCTTCCCCTCACTCCATTGAAGCAGATGAGATTTAGTTGTTTTCAATTGAATGACTTGAGAAATAACTGATGTCTGGAGTATCTTTTCAAACTTATTTGCTGTGGTTTTAGCCTTGAATTTACAAATTGGGTAAGAACAGTTACAATAACTGCCACCGTGATGCACTAGAATCAACTTCCCACATAAAGTTCAAAAAGGTGTTAATTTTTCTGTTATTTTCTGGATTCATATTATTCATAGAGTTATGGTATGCTTTGGGTTGGAAGGGACCTTTAAAGGTCATTTAGTGCAACCCCATGTAGTGAGAAGGGACATCTTTAGATCAGGTTGCTCAGAGCCCCGCCCAGCCTGACCTGGAATGGTTCCAGGGATGGGGCTTCTACCACCTCTCTGGGCAACCTGGGCCAGGGTTTCACCACCCTCAGTGTAAAAACTTTCTTCCTTATACCTAGTCTGAATCTCCTTCTTTCAGTTTGAAACCATTATCCCTTGTTCTGTTGCAACAGGCCCTGCTGAAAAGACTGTCCCCATCTTTCTTATATGCCCCCTTAATTATTGAAAGGTCACAATAAGGTCTCTCTGGAGCCTTCTCTTCTCTCAGCTGAACAACCCCAACTCTCTCAGCCTTTCTTCATAGGAGAGGGGTTCCAGCCCTGATTTCCTGATTGTTTCCTGATTCTTGCTTTTTTCTTTTTTAACTTTTTCCTTTTTTCCTTCAGTTCTTACACTGAAGCCATTCTAGCCTTGACTTCTCCACAACATTCAGAGAAATACAAGACTCAGAAATTCTTTTTCATTCAACAAGAGACTCTTCACATGATGCTTTACCTTAGATGCTGCAGCAAGTCATCACAAACCTGCAGAAATAAGAGAGGGGAGTTTCATGTTTTTTATCATCCTTTATGAAACATCTTTTAAAAGCACTTATTTGGTGATAATAAGATTATTTACCAGCACTTTTAATTAGCTGAATGGTTAGCTTAAAATCCCCAACTAACAAAAAAAAAAAAGGACTAGCATTACAATAGTTAAAACAATATTAATATAATAATTAGAAGAACAAAGGCTCTGTGGAAGAGCATAAAATTAACAGAAATAGTTTGTTGATAAATTCTTTCCAGAAAAAAAAGGCATCTTAGCCAGTTTTTCTTTTATTGGCAGTTACTGTGCTTAAATTCTCTTGATGAGCATTTTCAACCTAATAATATTATACAGCATTCACTGATCAACAGCCCTGTGCTGGCTAAACAGAACAACTCAAAATTCCTAGGCCAACTGCAACTGAAAAAAAAAGGACTAAATTAACTCCAAATTAATGTAACAATTTGGATGCTTACTGATAAAATCAGAGTTTATGCTCTCTACCTCCCCACAACAGCTTGTGTTGTATTTTTCATCTGAAGGATTGTCTGTAACACTGAACAACTGCAGAGCATGGTATGCGAACTGCAGGGTGATATTTTGCCAATAGTTTAATGAGAAATTGTGAAAGATAAACATCCCCATTAGTAGGAATGCAGATATTCCTAAAGAAGGCAGATGGAAAAACAGAATCCCTGGTAACAGCTCCAAGACATCCATTGGGAATATATATATTGCACTACACCTTGGTAGGAAAACATTTTAAGACCCTGTCATCTTCTATCTATTTATAACATTCAAGTATGAGAATCAAATATTCATGCAAAATTCTTGAAAGGTGGGCATGTCAGATGAGTTTGACCTTAATATTTAGCACTATAGTGCTTAATATCTGTAACCAAGTTGTAAGTTGAGGTGAGAGATTCCGAAGCCTAAAGTGATAGCTTGTGCCATGCACAGGCTGGCAGGTGTGAAGACATAAAGGAAGCCAAAGACTTTCTGACATGGCAGCTGGAGGCCAGGTGGGAGATTACAGGGAGGTGAAAGACAGAGAAAATTAACTTTACCACAGGAGCTTCTCCAAGGTGAGCCAACTTTACATCTATCACAGTTCCATCCTTCTCCAGCTGAACTTCTATATAAAACATGTTCGATGTTATGTAGCAGGCAGTCCCACTGGGGCTAACATGAGTGTTAAGCCTGAGGAGAGGGGGAAGAAGGAGAAAAAAAAAAGGCTTGTATATCTAAAAATTCTGTCACATGAAAAAAAGGAAATGAGTATAGTTTACTTGGTCGTGGGAAGAGACACCAGGGATGCTTCAAAAATAACTCTTCCTTGGCTCAGCTTCTGAAAACTCTCCAACCAGGCAATATATTTGTGCTCTGCTCTTTGCATTATCATGTTGGTTTGCTGAAAACTACCTCGGTCTGTAGCTTTGGGACCTAGGCATGCATACCCTCTCTTCACCCAGTATCCTCCTCCATAAAGGGCTTATCAAAATAGGCAGTTATACCCCTTCCAAGTAACACCCTCCATTAGAACACTGAGCTAAAAAAAAGTACTGTTGACAAGCCACCCAGATGGTATTCCCCACTGGATGTGGGGCCCTGCTTGCTTATTTGCATTTATTCATAAACAAGCTTACCCTTTTTGTTTGGATACAGATTCCAATCTGTTCATCACAGAAAACAAAGATTTAGCTGCAAAAATGGAAAAGTTATTTTGTCAGACTGCAATGATCAAGAAATAGAACCAATATTACCCTGTTTTGAAGGGTATGATTTAGGTAATGAGAAAATTGTATCCTTTGTATTACGTCTTATTATTAATGACAACTATTACCCTATGATTAATGAGTGCTGTGCTGGGTAGAGCTTATTCTCAGACTTTGAGAATAGCTATAGCCTGAAGGCTTAGCCCAAAGATGAGTCACAAGCCTCTTGTGTCATATCCATCTCTATGCTCATGCATCTGACCCCTTTGTGCAGCACATCACCAATAGAGAAGGCTGGGTAGTTTCCATAGAATGTTGAAAAATACACTTTGAATTATCTGAGAGCTTGTTACCATTTAATGTCCTCTGTATCTTCTCCATGCAAGATTGCAATGGACCATCTGGAACATTACTGACAGGCCGTCGAAGTGGCTTATCCTAGCACGTTTGTGAAAACAAGAGACAGACAAACTCCATAAATACTAGCCAAAGAGAAATATCACTGCATGTGAGACACAGAACACCAATGCCCAGTACAACAAAACACTACTTGTTTCTTTTTGTCAAACACAGAGGTGACCTCTGATTGTAGCTATCTCCAAAGTGGCAGCACGGAATGGATTGGAGGAGACCCTACTGTGCAGTAATTATACATCAGAGGCCTTGGAGTGGGGAGCAGTTTTCCATTCCCTTTTCTTTTGAGCTCAACACAAGCTCTGTCAGCTAATTTCACTGTGAGACTAGAGATCACCTAAGAAAATACTTCATTTTTATTTTAGGAGGAATTTGAGTGAAAAGGGGAGATCAGTAAGCACCAGAGGTGTGCTTGGTTAGACTCAGGGTGCAAGTTCCTGCTACTAACTAGCAGGCAGATTCTCCCAGTTTTTCTTCTAGTTCTTGTCTAAGTGCTTCTCATACTTCACACTTCAATTCACATAGAACATTCACTGCTGAAAAGTTTTCACCACGTTCAAACCCAGGGACATTGTTTTCAGAGTAAGGCTTCAGTTAAGCATTAATGAAAAGAAGCACAGAAACAAATGGGACTTTTTATGCTAAGCTCAGAGCAGTTGTGCTAATCTGCTTCTTACAAAGATGATTCTTACATATAATTAGCTACTGGAAGGGTGGGAAGCATGGAACAACTTAAGGTATATCACAGCAGGAGAGTCTCCAGAGCAGGTTTCAGGCCAGTTTCTGAAAAACAGTTTTTGCTCCCAGTCCTATGGGCAAGAAATTTTCTTTACATACTGTGAGCACGCTAATGTTAATGAATGGAGAATAACCTAAAGTATTAGACAACTGGCTCTAACTCCTGAAGAGTTAAAATAATGCAAGAAACACCCCCTAAAGTGTTAAAACAATGCCGGGAGCTTTTTTAATCCACTGTTTTAAGAGATATCATGAGCCAGGCTAGAACAGGCACCAGTGTTTTGATTTTTTATTTGTTTGGCTGTTTTGTTTAAGTCAAGCAGTTTTTGAACCATCTTATCAACCTGCCCTTATGCCACATATCCTTATATCCTTCTCTCATCTAATCTGTGATTCTTACCATGCAAAAATGGACAAGTTTCAGAGTTTCAGTCCATGGTTTTTGTTTGTATTTTAAATGCAACTGTTCCATTAAATCATTTGTAGAAATAGCCTTTGCAGCACCTGAAAAATATGTCAAAATGTTCTAAATATAATAGTATGTATTTACATTGGCAACCAGAAAAGCTGGAGGAGGAAAAATAGAAAAAACTTGCTAACCTGTAAGCATTAAGCTTCAAAAGAGGAGGCAGAAAAAAAATCGGTTTAGTTGAATTTTGCATACAAATATCTGATTTTTGTAAGACTTATGACAGAAAAAGAGTGGGGGAAAATTTTGTATAGGCAAGTATTCTCAATATTAAATACAGAGATCCATCTCAATCTTCAGGTTGTTAAACAACTAGGCTTTCTTTACTTCTGCACAATCCCATACATGTATTCCTAATATATAACAAGGCCTTGCCATAGCTTTCAGGCTTACAGATTTATACACCCACCTAGAGCTCATTAGAGCTAGTATTCATTAGAGATCATTTTTTATGATGAGGATGGTGGAAAAATTGGCACAGAGAGGTGGTAAAAGCCCCATCCCTGGAACCACTCCAGGTCAGGTTGTCTGGGCTCTGAGCAACCTGCTGTAGTTGCAGATGTTCCTGCTCACTGCAAGGGAGTTGGACTAGAGGTCACTTCCAACCCAAACTAGTCTATGTTTCTGCAGAGTGATAATCTCAATGCAGAGTTATAACTCTTCTTCCTTCTCATTGGGGTGGCAAAGAAGAACAATGGGGCCAGAAGAAGGAACATTTTCAGGCCATCATCACTCTCCTTATAAATATTCTTTCTGGCTTTACACAGAATCCAGAGGCTCAAAGGGAGCTTTTTGCTGAGATGTGGTGCATCCATAACCACTGATTCCATCAGGAATAAACCTAGAGTGAACTTCCTAATACATCAGCCTGAGAGAGGCAGAAAGTCCCTAGACTGATTAATAAGAGAAAATTGAGTCCCTGCAACATGCCACCCACTCTGCCCTGCCTCTTAGCACCAGAAGAAACATTGCAGAGTCCTTCTTTGACCTAGAGGGCACAACAGGCACAGAAAATTGTCCCCTTTGAGCCAGCAGCACTGCAGGATGGGGAGGAAGACAGGCTGGGAGAGGGAGGGACTTCCATACCCTTTGCATACACCAAGCAGGGACGGTGAGTGGGGGCTGGCAGCATCTTCCTCCTGCTAGGAGGATGAGAGCAGAAACCACAGTCCCCTATAAAACAGTCCACCTCAACCAGCTGCAGAAAGGGAAAGCAGTGGACCCCAACCAGCTCTTGCAAGCACCCCTACTTGGGGGAATGCCCCCACTAATGTTCCCACTCACCCATGCCTTGATGCCTGCAGGAGGGCTGCAGCCCACCCTGTACCTCCATCTCCATCTACGCCACAAGAAACCAGGGCTCCTACTTTTATCACCTGCACCGCAGCACCCACAGGTGCTATGCAAGGTGGAAGGCTTGCTCCCTCACAAAACTGATCCCTGGGGGTTAGTGTTTGAACTTGGGAAGCTTGATAAGCACAGCAACATCACCTCTCAACTCTGCTCACTTTTAGAAGGGTTGAGGTACCCTGTCAGTCATGCTCTTCCACATCTAAGTCCTAAGGAGAAAGTGTAATGTCTGTCCCCATCTTTTCAGAAGGTGTAGCACTCTCAGGAGAAGACTGAATTTAAAAGGGGGAGGTATGATAGCAACACTCACTCAGAAAAAGAGTGAAACACTCCATAAGGGAGCTCTTAGTCTAGCTCAGGAGTGGAAGTGGGGTGGGGAAAGAGACAATAGCTATCTATAATGTTTGCATTGTACTTGGCATCCATTTGTGGCCACCTCACATTGTTAGTCTCCTTGTTCATAGGAGTTGGTGCACAATGGCAGCATGAGGTTCAAAGTTTAATCCCCTACCTTTGTATAGGCACTAGCTTGAAACTTGGTAACCAGGGAATGCCAGGTCTACAGCAAGAAGAGCACATCTCCTACACAAACCCTGTGTGACAGTGTTTCAAGATGTCTTACAGCATACATTCTGTCTTCAGCTGTCATCAGTCATCAGTCATGCTGCACTGCCTGAAATAGTCTCATAACACATACAGGAGATGATCTTGGACTCGTATGTAGATACCTGTGTAGAAAGAAGACAGTCTGGTGGCCTTACTAAGATTACAGAGAAAACTACCTATGGACCTAGGAATCCCAGGGGAAGTAAAAAGCATGTGCCAAAAAGCAGGACTTGGCTCCAAACAGAGAGGTGTCAAGCATGTTACTTTGGGCAAGTCAATGCAGCTGAAAGAATTAAATATGTTTGCATTTCACCTTTACAAAGGAGGTGAAAGGTGATCATGTAAATTGATAATGTAATTCCACACTTGTGGTACATCCTACCAAAATCACTAGCTTGGTTTATGCCATTAAATATTAATTTACTTTTAAAACTGACATTAGAAATGCCTATAGGTATAATAATGAGCTTTACCTGTGACTTGGTGCATACTTTTAAAAATATGTTTTCAGCATTTCTAGAGAGGCATTTGAGCTTAGGTTTGCCTGAACAATGTATTGAAATGCTTCCTGCTGGGCAAGAACATATAGTGTGGCCCATGTAAAGTAAATAGGTTGCCTCAGTCCAGATCATGTGAATATGTAGACACATATGACATATCACAGCTTGGTAAGGTTTAATATTTTTGTGTTGTTTTTTATAAATGTTTGCCCTGATCCAGAGCTCACCAGAGTCTCTGTGAACTTAAGACTGACTGCAGTGGTTTGACCGTGCCCTGACTAAGCAGAAAAGTAAATTATTTGCTGACTTTCTTGAAGAGAATGCTTCCAAAATAATGGAGAGAAACATTTTACCTTGTCTGCACAATAGCTGTTCTGCAAATAAATAGAGGACTTAAAGTGGCCACAGTCCAGCATGGCTGATAAGTCTAAAATTCACTTTAATTTTTTAAACATAAAATAACATTTTCCACTGTGAATGTAGTATTTAGGTAGATGAATTTGCTTTGTTTTTTTCAAGACAGGGTGACAATTTTCATAACAAGGCAAATATTCCAAGGCAAGTAGTAGCCTTCATACCAACATAAAACTGTAACAGTGGTTAAGGTCTTACAAGAGTAACAGCAGCTTAAGCTTTGTCAGACGAGGCGTTGTTCTAGGATTCAGACGACTTGTATCAAATTACCACACTCAAGAGAAGAGTTAAGAGTCTTGAATAATTTAAAATGTTCTAATTATAGCATCTCAGGCATATTAGATACACAAATGTTTAACTGGGTCAGTTCATGGGGAAAAAAAAAAAAAAAGCAACTGGCCAAGCATTATCATCAGTCTAAAAGATAATGGGAATTACAGCAGGAATCCTGCACGTCCACCTGCTCTGCATTACTCTTTGTGTTTACAGCAAAAACTGCTACTGAAAGAAACTTCCATGTGCACAGTAACAAAATAAAGCTGTCCTCAGAGAAAATCTTCTTTTACTCTCAAATAATTGGAGGTTCTCCTCCTTTAAGGGGTTAAAACTGGTATACTTCCTTAAGGACCTTTTGAGAAATTCATTATTATTACTACTTTGTTTATTTTTGTCATGGTTTTCTGCTTCTTGCTGAATTTCTGACTCTGTAATATGCTTCACAATGTGTGCCCTGGGAACATTGTGATTTGTATGAAAACAACATACTATAATTTCATAGTTCTTCCATTTCTGATGGTTTTTCCATTTCACTGAATGGTACTTTGTTTTTTCTGAGGAAGAAACAATGCATTTCCCATTCATATTCTTACATGAATTCTAGTAAACTATTTGAGTGAAGATGCTCTAGATATAATATAGAACAAGGGAAAAATTTGTATACATTTTAATGACAGCAGTTCAGAAAAGATTCCAGGAATTCCATATTCAGTTATTCAGTGTATTGGTGTATTTTTTTGTTTCTGGTTTCTTGTGGAGGGCTAAGGGTTGCTTTATTTTCTCTATTAATCTTACACCCAGTCTTGACTTTTTTTACCTAAAGAATAAAAATCAAAATAAATCACCAGCAATATCTTCACTGGCCTGCTTCCAGCACTTTCCAGAATTGCAAAAGCCCTCAGCTGAACTGTTGGTCAGAGAAAACAGCAGCTCCACAACAGCCATAGTAAGTCTAAATACAGAATTGGGGCCTGGGAAGGTCAGTGAAAACCAGTGGTTCCAGTTAGAACTGCAGGCTGTGTAAGAGGTGTCGCTGTGATTATCTGAATTGATACCTTGTCAGGAGATCAGAGGTACTATTGTGTTCTTTCACAAAGTGCCATGGGATTTTTGAGTGATAAGCAGTGACAGAGCTATAAAAAGGGCATGTAACTGGAACATGAATCAGTGTTTATCAAAAATGGTGAACATTCAAACAATTCCTTTATCCTCTATCTATCCTCTTCCATCTAAGGTGGGCTAACCCAGTGTTTTCATGAACCATAGCTTAGTCTGACACGGTCTATAGTTTATGGCTTTACAATTCATAAATACTACAATATGTTTTCTCATCTTTCCTTCACTCTCTACATCATCTCCTCAGTTATGGAGTGTAAAAATTTTGTTTCTGAGAGTAGCATCAGAATGTAGGTGTCTGCATTTTATTTCACTACAGCCATATAGATTGAACTAATTTTACTTCTGGCACTGTAATCTGAGGCACTTAACACTGGCAGGCTTTGACTGTTTCCTACTCCATCACTTAAAGTGATTAAGATCCTTCAAAGCCAAAGGCTGTAAAGACAGACATCAAAAAAATAGGTTTGTAGCAAATGGCCATGGATGTAGAAATGCATTGACACTGACAGGACATATGTTTTCCTCAGAGTGCAGTCAAGACACGGCTAACATTTGATTTCTGCTTTATAATCTCCAAATAGTTCTTGTCTAGGTCTTCTCCCAAAGGTATTAGAGACATGCAACCATGATTTAAATAACCCCATGAATGAGCATGGGAGGGCTGGCTTCACATGCACACACTTTCCCTTTATAAGGTTTCATAGGACACCATAATTGGTGTTTGTAACTGGACGTTTGTTGCTTATCCCACATCTCTCACCTTTCTAAGACTCTTCTGATCATTTGTATAACTAAAATCAGGTGTTTCACCATCATTCATGTTCTTTACCGACATCAGTCAGCTAAAATCAATGGAACCCATCACTTAAGAGCTGCAACAGCCCCTCCTTCAAGATAGAGATAAAGTGAGTGCAGCTGGCACAGAATCTGCAGAATTAGTAAGAACCATAATATGTTGAAATCCCACATTGAAAATGTTGTTTGGGGCAGGGGAAAAATGGGACCTAAGTAAGGAGCTGAAAATCATGAGCATTGAGGAGGTGACTGAGGAAAAGAAGTTAAATGGAGCTTAAAGGAGCTTTCTGCCAGTATGTCTCAGAGCTAACCACACAGGAGGCCAGCTTAATTACCTTGTTTTTCCAGATTGGGAAATGGAGAGATGGGGAAAGGGAGGTGACTCCTAAAGCTGGCCACAACCAAACTGCAGCTTACCTGGCTCCACTATAGCACATCCCCATCAGAAGTAAGAAAGAAATGAGGAAAGAGATGAGAGAAACACAAGAGGAAAGGCTGTAAAAAGACACATAAGAATCATGAAGTAAGTATGAAACTATATAAAGTATGGAAACCAGGAGCAATAGAAAAGGAAGAGATAGAAAGCAGAAAAAATACAGAAAGGAAAAGATGAAATAACTAACTATATAGACAACTTTAAGGTTAGAAAAAATATTTTCACCATTTTTGTGGTGTTATTTTCATGACAGAAAAATGAAGTTACTTCATGTCTACTCTGAGCTATTTTAAACTAACACCGTTTTGGAGAGGATTGTTAGGCTTAAGTGTTCTGGTTGAATATATATCAGCATATGGGTTATATAACATGCAGAGTTAAAAAAGAAATAGCACTGAGTGGCAAATACTGATTTCAGTAAATTTGTATGTGGGAAGGACATATTTTTCAGGCAAGACAATACCCTAAAGGGGCTCAATCCCAACAAATGCCAGTTCAAGATGCTTCACCAATGCCATATAGACAGGTACTCCATATAAACTACATATTTTACACCATTCTATATTGGTTAAGCAATCTGATACCAGTTTTCATATCTTATGTTTTAAAACCAAAACTAATTACATCATGAAGACCAGTTACAAATATGTGCGATAAACATTGTATTATACATTTTAGTGTCTGTATATTTTTAGATACTTGGTAATTCCTTAACTATGTTACTAATAATGTTTTTGTCTATTCTAATATCTCAGAAACCAACTGTGCTGTAACCCTCAAGTCTCAGATTTCCAGATTTCTGTCACCTATTAGAAGGATGTAATCTCTCCTAGCTCTGTTGAATGACAAGATGAACAACTGCGAACTCATCATTACTCTTGGATTCATTGTTCCTCAAGTCACTTCACTGGGCTTTCCCTATAGGCACAAAGCATTCCAGGATGGAACCTTCTCCAAATGGTAAGAAAGGGATGAGTGCTGAGCACCATGACTAGCTCAGATGGAGTACTGAGAATAATGTCACTTGGACAGCTAATAGAGCTAAGCAAATGCAAGTATCTCATTACCCAACAGTTTATTACAGTAATCCCACTAGCTTGTTTTCAGGGCATATATATCTCTTTGCAGGTGTAGGGGGACATGTGTGACAGGTTTGGAGGTAGTCACAGATGATGGGAAGCTCCTCTGTCAGCTGACAGATTAAGATGCCTTGCACTGAGCAAGAGTAGTAGGAGCAACTGCCCACACAACCTTTGTGTGTGTGTATTGAACTGGATTGCTTCATTTTGACAATAGCTGGTATGTGTCTGTGCACATCACAAAGGTACTTCCTGGTTGTATGTGCTGCAGAAGCATAGAGAAAGAAAGACTATTCCCACCTTGTAGAGCTTAACCTTTAAATATAAAAGGCAGATGAAAGTTGGGATGGGAAATGGACAGACAGTGAATTGGCCAAGATCAGAGCAGACAGTGATGCTGAGAGTTTGTCGTGATTTAACCCCAGTCAGCAACTAAGCACCACCCAGCTACTTGCTCACTCCCTCCACAGCAGGACGGGAAAGAGAATCAGAAGGGTAAAAGTGAGAAAATTAATGGGTTCAGATAAGGACAGTTTAACAGGTAAAGCAAAAGCCATGTGCACAAGCAAAGCAAGCCAAGGAATTCATGTGCTACTTCCCACTGGCAGGCAGGTGTTCAGCCATCTCCAGGACAGCAGGGCTCCATCACACGGAACGGTTACTTGGGAAGACAAGCGCCATCACTCTGAACATCCACCCCTTCCTTCTTCCCCCACCTTTTATTGTTGAGCATGATGTCAAACGGTATGGAATATCCCTTTGGTCAGTTGGGGTCAGCTGTCCTAGCTCTGTCCCCTCCCAGCTTCTTGTGAACCCCCTGCCTGCTCGCTGGTGAGGTGGTGTGAGAAGCAGAGAAGGCCTTGACGCTGTGTAAGCAATGCTCAGCAATAAGGAAAACATCCCACTGTTATCAACATTGTTTCCACCACAAATCCAAAATGTAGCCTCATAACAGCCTCTAGGAAGAAAATTAACTCTATCCCAGCCACAACCAGCACAGAGTGGAATTAAGATTACCCGAATCCCAATCCTGCAGGCCATCCTCTAAAACCTGGAGTGGCACTGCCTAACAGCAGGCACCAAAATAAGCTCTGTCACATCAGATTCTCCTGCTAGTTTTTGGAGAGAAACAGGCAGACCCAGAGGGAGATTCAGCCCCCCAGTACATGCACCCCCTCTCAAGGCAGCCATTGCTCTCTGTTGCGTAGTGGGAGCTACGTATGGTCTGTACTTGGGCACACCAGTGATACACTTCAAGCATAGTTATGTCCCTAGGACCTGACTGTCCCTTACAAAAGCACACAGAGTTACACACTTGGGAAGAGTATGTTGCTAATTAGCCAAGCAATAATTTAACACATTCTTCACTTGTTATATATGATTTCTCACAGCTGGTACAAACTGGGGGCAGGTGAAATCATCTAGCTCTTCCCTTTTATCATGGGGGTGATTCTCCTCAGAATATACAGTGGTTTTGAGCTGGGTGTTTCTTCCCTTCAGTCCAGCTACTCAGAAACTCCATTAAATCACAAATACATCCTATG
This sequence comes from Brachypteracias leptosomus, assembly GCA_013401335.1. Taxonomy (NCBI): domain Eukaryota; kingdom Metazoa; phylum Chordata; class Aves; order Coraciiformes; family Brachypteraciidae; genus Brachypteracias; species Brachypteracias leptosomus. The sequence goes on along the minus strand of VYZX01008643.1, from coordinate 134,584 downwards.
TGTTCTTAAGCATTGGTAATAAAATGTTGTCTAATTACATTCTTGGCAGTGTCAATTGACTTCTTAGTTGTATTATGGTACATGATGCAAACACTATTAGTACACAATTAATTACATCTCTGTTTCATTACACTTTGTAATTCTTCTCTGCAAGTATTTTATGTGCAGAGCTGCGCTGGTTCATCACAAAGGACAATCACTACACACATCCTTAGGGCCATGTTGCAAATGTCTGCTACACTGTCTATAGTTTGAGGTGACCATTGTAGCATTTAAACACCAGAGAGCAGTGAGCAAACCTTGGGCTGCCCAACCCTGGGGTGCTATGCAGCCAATGGGGTGGGATAGTTGCAATACCTACTCTGCTCTGACCAGTTGCTCTCTTACATCGGGTAGCCGGAGTCACACCCTAAAACATCATGGGTGCTACAGAGATGCTCTTGCTATGGCCACTTGCTAGCAAGTGAATAAGGATAAATAATGTCATTATTAATGAAAGGCTGAGAGCCCTGGGGCTGTTTAGCCTGGAGAAGAGAAGGCTGAGAGGGGATCTGATCTATGTTTATCAATATCTGAAGGGCAGATGTCAAGAGGATGGGGCCAGTCTCTTTTCAGTGGTGCCCGGTGACAGGACAAGGGGTAACAGGCACAAACTGGAACACAGGAAGTTCCACCTCAACACCAGGAAAATTGTCTTTCCTGTGAGAGTGACCGAGCACTGGAACAGGCTGCCCAGAGAGGTTGTGGAGTCTCCTTCTCTGGAGACTTTCAAAACCCACCTGGACACGTTCCTGTGCAGCCTGCCCCAGGCGAACCTGCTTTGACAGGAGGATTGGACAAGATGAGCTCCAGAGGTCCCTTCCAATGCCTATGGTTCTGTGAATGTAATGCATTTTCATGGGAGTATTTTTGTTACTTTGGGGTTACAGAGCTCGTTTTTTCCACTTGGTTTAGGCAAGGTGCCAGGGGACATTTCACAAACAGAGGATAAGGGGTACTATAAAATGTATTTTATTGCATTATGATCTGCGGCTTAAGTCATGGGACAAAAATTCAAAATAAAACTACATGTTATTTTAAACAAGATAGCTGTAAATGGAGATCAAAAGGACAAAGGCCATATCCATTAATGAGCAAAAAGGGTATTTCCAGAGAGTGCAACAGTTGGTATCAGGCAATGGAGCTTCCATTCCACATGATGTGAAGTGGTGTGATTATTTGTCAAGAAAAGATGAAGGGGACAAGAGAGGGAAAACAGGAGTGACTGCATGTGCATTATGTCAACCACCAGTGGCACCTTGTCTGCAATTAATGATTTTTGAAACTGTGATTTCAGGGCATGATTGCATGAGGGTGTTCAAGACAGAATAATCCTTCTGGGCTTTGCTCTGCACTAGGAAGTACTTGAATGGCTGCAGACCACAGTATGAATGATACCTTAACTACAACTCCACCACTCTTCCAACAGAAAGGTTCTGGAATATGTATTAAGAGGTAATGCAGTATGTAGGTACTGAAAGAGCTGCAGAAGTTGGGCCAGGATTTCTTGAAGACGCCCTGAATCAATATGCATGCAGGGTCATGCTAAGACTCTTCCAATGTTTTCATGGTCTCATTAAAGGTTAATCATAGCTAGCATGCAGATTTTTCCCTGTCATGAAACATCCAAAATGGTTTGTATCTTGTTTTGGCTGTTCTGTTGACTCAGTATTACCAGCTTTCCTTTTTCCCCCCCCCTCTACTTAAGAGAAGCCAACGTTTCTTCATGTAAACAAACATATTCTGGTATTTTAATCAGAAAAAAATGCATCTGGATTGCTCCTTTATTGTTATCAGTTTCTCAGTCTCTGTGGAATATGCAAAAATTATCTCATGCAGAAATGTGAGGCCATCTAAATCCTAGAGGGAGATGGACTGAACACTGGTTAAATGTCCAAGATGCCAAAAATTGCAGAAAACTGAGCACAGAGAACATCAAAGATTTTAAAGTGCACCTGGTTTGCAAATAGAGCACAACAGCTGCATGATGCGAATGTTGAGGTCAAACATGTCCAGCTCAGGTGATAAAACCCGGAATTTCCAAACTTAGAAGCTACCTTCAGCCATGTAATTGTGAGGAGGAGGGGAGGGGTCAAAACAATTTGTGTCCTCCCTGAATGGTTACAGCCTGATAAAACAAAAATGTGTACTGAGCAGTCCATTTCTGTATTATGCTTATGTTCCATTACATCAAGGGTTTGAATCGTGCTGTGTTTACACAAAGCTGCCATTTAAGTCAATGATTTAACAGTGAAAGATACTGTTATTAAGGCATCGTTATTATTCTCTGAATTATTGTTATTAATGTGGAAACTCTCCTCTTGTATCTCCCTGTTTGGCATCTATAAAATCCTTCATGCATGGAGTGGTCCATGACTATAAAAAAACAATCTCGGCGCTTCATGTTCCCTTCTGCCAGTGATAATTCTTCTTAAAATCAGTATGTTTCCTGGCCTTGCACTTGTCCTTTGAGCTCCTGTTCTGCTTTTGCCACTAAAAATAATTGTGTTTATAAATCTAGTGACAGATGTCAGGAACTTATCTCCTTACCATGGCAGAACATGCCTCATCTATCCGCCAGACCGGGGATTAGCCGGGGAGAAGGAGGAGCGGACACGAACCTACGATATTTGCCTCACTGTTTCTGTGAGCAGACTCAGCCGGAACAACGGCAGCGAAGCAGGCGCTCTGCCGTCGTTAGGCTCCCGAGTTAACGCGCCGCGGGGATGGGCGGGACACGGCCCCCACACCGGGCTGACCTGGGCGGGGACCGGGGCCCGGGCCCGGCTTGGGGGAGCAACCGCGGGGAGGAGCGAGCCCCGAGCCGGCCTCAGGGCTGGATTCCGCAGGGGAAAAGGTCTCTTCCCGCCACCGCCCAACGGCCGCCCAACCACCGCCCCTCCTGGGCGGGGCCCCGCCGGAAGCAGCTGCCTCCCGACTGCCCCGCCCCCTTCCGGAAGCGGGGCCCGCCCGCGCGCGCGAGCACCGGCGGCCCGGACCCTTCCCCGCGCGCACCCGCGAAGGGAGGCAGGAG
>VYZX01008643.1:97593-114918 GCA_013401335.1 Brachypteracias leptosomus | reverse complement strand
GGAAGCCTGCCATTAGATGGAGCATGAAATTGTGGGGGTGGTTATTTGCAAGCAGGCAATAAGCTTTGAGAACAGCTTAGTTGGGCTAAGCAGCCACTGAGATTCATTTCTTTGTGCCTGTATCTGCTCAAGCACGTTGGAAAAGGGCACTTTCCTGGGAGTTTATCTGCAGCAGAGGTGAGGACTGCTCCATAGCATGGTGGTTAGATGATGTTCTCGCCCTTCTGAGTGAAGGTATGGCAGTAAGTTGGTGAGCCTCTTGAGCTTTCAATTCCCTTCCAACTTGTTTGACTGCACAAAGAACTGTTTAAAAATAAATTTACATATATGTCATCAGCTGTGTGCCTGTGATGGGGATTACCAATGGGTGTGGTAACAAGCTGACCTGTATAAATGAGTAAGACAGCTGCTGACGACTCCGTGTATGGCTCTTTGTGAACCCCTCTCTGCTGTAGGATGACACATGATTCTACTGCAGGATAAGCCTGTGTTCATCTCCTGACCCTCAAACACTGTGAAACAGGTTTGGGGGTTTTTTTGGGACAGGCTGCCCAGGGAAGTGGCGGAGTCACCATCCCTGGAGGTGTTTAAAAAATGAGTAGATGTAGCACTTGAGGCCATGGTCTAGTGGGTAGGGAGATATTGGGGTGAAGGTTGGACTTGATGATCCTAGAGGTCCTTTCCAACCATAATGATTCTATGAAAATAATAAAAAAACCCCCCACAATACATATAATGTGTAAGTGTGCTTTTATTGAGCTTCATACAGCACAGTTCTGGCCACAGTCTCTGTCAATTTTATCATAATTATAAAGTAGGACAATTCAGAAACTAGATATGACCCAAATTAATACTACTTACAAAAATAAGTCAGGCTACGTAAATTAAGTAGAAAAACTTACTTTCCATGAAACTTCATCTCAGGTGCTCTGCTGTTAAAATTGGACTCTATGTTCCTCTTTGCTTTTGAAAGCAGAGTGAAACAGGTAGAAGTATGTGATGGTAACTTAAAACTTAGCACTTTCAAAGTATTTCTCCTCTTTGGCAGAATACTTGCTCTGAAGTAGTCTCTCTGGATTGAGTGTCATTTGCACAATATCAGACTGTACTTGCTTTGTTTGTAACTTTATTTATCTCTTCACATTGTCTACTATTCAGCAGGCCTGGATTTTGCCAGCATTATATCTTTATTGGATTGTGAAGAACTTGAGAGCAAACTGACCTCCCTGAGCCTCCTCTCACCACAAAATGTGGTGGGGTATTTATGACAAGCTTATCTTTAAGACCTGAGATCTGTGGTAGTATGAGGTTTTGCTGTCTTCAGTATCTTACAGGAATGTTGTTCACTGACAGTTATTGATGACTTGATGACTCAGGATGATACTGCTTTGACTGGTTGGGTCAGGTTTTTTTAATTCCAAGTTTCTTCCTTTGACTCAATCTCTGCTGCTTCTTTGAAAGGATGGTTGTCAAGGCTTCTGAAAATGATAGGCTGCCATAAAATCTTTGTGGTTAAAATTTTCAATGATGAGCATCATTGCTAACTTGATTATTTATAAGGATCTTATTGGTTTGACATAATTGCTTTGGCTTTTCAACTGTTGCACAAAAAGTGGCAGCTTCTCTTTGTGACACTTGGGCACAACTTGTTGAATTGCAGCTTCTGGTAAATGTGAATTTTTACATTGCTCAATCTACTTAGAGACTATAGGTTAATTTACAATAAATATTATAGTGAACCATTGCTACTGTGTATTTGATTTTTTTCACTGTAGTATTGGTTTGTACAAACTCACCTGCTGGAGGTGCTGCTGAATTCACTTGGACTGGTACCAGTATTGAAGTGCTTATAGAAGAATGGTCTGTGTTGTTGCTTAGTAAGATTAGTACAAACCATACCCAGGTGCACTGGTGCTTCGGTTCTTGTGCTTCTGAGAGTGTGTATTGTAATCAAACTTGGCAAACTGAGCTGTTATCTGTTGATGAGTGGAATTTGGAGTAATTTTCTTTATATTACTTGACCGAAGCACATACTAAAAACAAGTAAACATGACTCTCAGGATATCCTTTCCCTTTTAAGAGAAAAGTGCAAAGACAAATCAAATTTTGAGGAGTTGAAAATGTACACATGGCTTGGAGCTATTTTCATGTTCTCATACTCCCTCTTGAGTAAAAGGAAAGCAATGATTCTTTTTAAGCCATGATGGCCAAAAAGGAAATGTTTGTTTGTTCTCCTCCATCTCCTTTTCAAAAGAACATAATGTTCATTCCATTTCTCTGCTATATCTCTATAATTAGTACAGCACCTTACTCAGGCTCATTTCACTTAGATAATCTTGGGAAACAATTTAAACCATTTTCAATTGTGTTTTCAGCATTCTTTGACAGCAGGATGTGTAGTGGTACTGATGTGATCCAGAGTTTTTCACATGGGTTGATGGGTTAACCTTGGTAGGCAGCCAAGCACCACACAGCTGCTTGCTCACTTCCCCCCTGCCTGTGGGGTGGGGGGGACAATCAGAAGGGTAATAGTAAGAAAATTTGTGGGTTGAGATAAGGACAATTAAATATGTTTAAAAAGAAATAAAAACAAACCCAAGAAAAACAAGTGATTAGAATAATAATTATTATTATTATAATTGCTCACCAATAGCCGACCAATCCTAGCCAGTCTCTGCCAGCTTTCATTGCTCAGCTGTGGCATGGGAGATATCCCTTTGGTCAATGCTCCCAGCTGTGTCCATCCCAGCTTCTTGTGCACCCCAGTTTGCTGGCAGGGCAGCGTGCAAACCAGAAAAGCCCTTGACACTGTTCAGTACCAGCTAAAGCATCTGTGTGTTATCACTGCTTTCATCACACATCCTAACAAGACCTTAGTGCGTGGCCTCGACTAGGGATTTTGATAAAAGTTGGAAGGAAATTGTCTTGCTTCGCATCCTGATTAAGTTGCACATCAGGGTAATTCATTACACAGGAGGATGTAATTTTAGTGTGAGGTTGTCAAATGATCATGATGGTTGAAGGTAATGAGGCAATGGTGTCCTGTTACTCTGCTGTATTATCTGATAGTTCTGTGTATAACTAAACTGCAGCCATGTGAATGTGCTCTTCTTGGGCTGATTAACAAAATCTAAGTTACATTTGGTTCTATAGATGTCTCTTGTATTTACATCTTCTGTACTGTAGACGTCATTGTGGTTTTTAGACATCAGAGCTTGTTTTGACCTTAAATTTCTGGAGGGGGGTGCATTCTGTCACTGTGTGGGGACTTCCCCATGTCCTATGAACTGTGAAGACAGACAAAATACTCTTTGTGTAACACTAATACCAGTATATTACTGTTGAGACAGGTAGGGAATGAAACAAAGGTGTGGAAGATAGTAGTCGGAGATCTGCTAAAACTGCAACACAATTTTTTAAGCTAACGGGAGTGTTATTTTTTGTACATGTGCACACACATTAGGCTGCATGTGAGTTATCTGTCATAGAGCCCTTTGGTGCTGGTGAGGTGCAGAGATTTGTTTGAGCAAGCAGTTGTGGGACTGAGACAACTATTCCAAATATACAGAGTAACTGCATTTGTAGCCTAGGAAGGCAAGTTAAATCTTTCCACTCTGTGTAAACTAGATTCTTTCAGTTCCTGATTGACTTACTGGGTATTTTTAGGTTTTCAGTGACACATTTGCTTGCTTTTCTCTGAAAAGGTACACTAGCTAATCCTTGCTGCTGCTGCTGTGTTGTTGTGCTTGCTATTTAAGCTGGAAATTCCTTCAAATGTCTGTTTTCTTTCTCCTGCAGTTGTCATAGCTCATGTTTTCTTGTATCGTTTTGACTCACCATGGCTTCCTTTTTCAATTCTCTAGTAAACTAACAAGAACTCTTGACAATTACTATGCCTTTAAATGAAAACACTGCATACCAAAATGTAAATCTGTTCCCTTAATTGCTCTGGATGCTGTGAATCCACTTGTGCCCTTTCCAAGTGGTGAAGGCTTTCTTTGCTCATGCTACAAAAAAGATGAGCTCAGTATAATTTGTGGAATGGCTTCCAGTGAAAAAGCAGATAGCTTTCACTGAAGATAGCAGGGCTGAAATTAAGTCCTTAGCTATGTCAGGATTTAAAATAAATCCACTTTAAACAGTGCATGTGGGAGAAGGAAAACTAATGAAGCCATATTTTTCTTCCAGATTTTTTTTTTCATCTTATACCTGTAAATTTTCTGCAATCCAAAGATGGCAGCAAATAAGCCTAAAGGACAGAATTCATTGGCTCTGCACAAAGTCATCATGGTGGGAAGCGGTGGCGTAGGAAAATCAGCTTTAACACTACAGTTTATGTATGATGAGGTAAGAATCTGCACGATAGAGTGTTCAGGAGATGTCTGCTACATGGTGTTATTTAAACATTCCTTAGTACAGTTGTTTTCTGAAAGGGTGGAAATGTATATAATGCGATATGAAAGTCGCCAATTAAATTGAACAAAAATATTTTTTGATATTAGAGGGCAAATAGCAGACATCTGTGAAGGCATAATTTGGCATTTTTCAGGCTTCTATGCTATTAGATGCTCTGTCACATTCTCAGTACATTTTCTCATTGTTCATAGACCTCATAGAACTTATTTAGGTATTATATCTCCAAGCTTCTTCCCTTAGGTGAGTTGCAGAATACCTGAAATGATCACCATTTTTCCATGTTTTTTATGCAGCTGTTGAAGAGAGGAAAGAAAATCTGTTTCTTTTTTCCTTCTTCTCCAGCCAAAGTCATTCTTTTTGATTAATAGGCAGAGGTTATGGCTTCAGTGTCCTTTAAAAATTGATACTAAATATATTCAAATCAGGAGAGCCTGGTAGCAAATGGAGCCCAATCAGATGTGCCTGACCAGAAGCAGAGGCTTGGGTAGTGCAGACATTGGTGTTTTGAAGTCCTCTCTAAAATTTCTTGTAATGACTGGAGAAATGCTTGGGCTAATGGGGAACCTGCTTTACCTTTGAGTCATTTGAGTGCTTCACACAGCCTAAATACATACGCTTACTTACTGGTTACTGTAACCATATGTTTGTTATATCCTTATATGCAAATAGAAGCGTTTGCCTTGTACAGGCATGATTTTATGTCATGAAGGTTTTGGGTTTTTTCTAGTTTGTTGAAGATTATGAGCCCACCAAAGCAGACAGCTACAGGAAAAAGGTGGTTCTGGATGGGGAAGAAGTCCAGATTGATATATTGGACACAGCAGGGCAGGAGGACTATGCTGCAATTAGAGACAACTACTTCCGAAGTGGGGAAGGCTTTCTCTGTGTCTTCTCTATTACAGAGCTGGAATCCTTTGCAGCAACTGCAGACTTCAGGTGAGTTACAAAGCAAGGTAATGATTCTAATCACAGGGAGATAATTAACAGTGACTTTTTGTTTGTTTGTTTTATAATATCCTTATGATAGTTCAGATGGGATGACAGCTCTTACCATAGTCACACGATGTTTGGAACAGATGCCCAGCCATGCCTCTGCTATCTGTACCACTTCAGATATCTTCACTGCTCTGTTTCTGGATACCAAAAGGGCTGTTGCCACAGAGCACATACATAGTAATGTTCAGAAGGCTTCTGCCCCTGTAAATCAGTGTTGCTTGGCACTTGTGCGGTGAAGCAGTGTTTGTGGGTAGGCATACTGCTACCCAAAGTCATGGGACTGAGGAAACTTCCTTCTAGACTGTATGGTTGTGTGTAAGGTATGTAGAATACCACATATTCCACAGAGCTGTCTTAGTTCTTGCTTCATATAGAGGATTATGTTGTGTTTCTCTTAACCTGTGAAACACCACCTGGAACAAAGGGGCAGCTGGAGCATTTGATTGTATACTAGAATACTTCAGAGTATGAAGATGATGGGACTGAATTCCAGGTGAAAACTGTGCAGAAGAACCACATCTGGCCAGGTCTGTCTGCAAAGTTTTAGGCTATGTGAAGTATGCACATTGTACTCTGGGAGAGTGAAACATATAGCATCAACAACACAAGTCTTTCTACATCTTAAAGCTGATTCTATGAACAGCAGCAATGAGAAGTATCTTTGGTTAGCCTGTAGTAGCTATGCATTTGATATGAAGGCCTGCTGAAATGTGTTCTTCAGTTTTGCTTGGATGGATTTTTTTCTCTGTAAAAGATACTGGTGTAAATCTTTGAATTTAAGGGACAAAAGTTCTGCATAGAGCTCTGCATAGCATTCACCCTTTCCATCAAAGTCAGTATTTTACTGAATAGGGAGCAACACAGTAAAAACAAAATTTGGAACTGGGTCTTTGTGGTGTAATAAAGACTTAACAAGATAGGGAGGTTTAATATGTTTTTCAGGCATGCAGCATATTAAACCCATTTGTAATTGTAAAACTATTAAACAGGCAGCAGTATATTACAGGTGTTTCATTTTGGTTGGAAGAGAGAGCCTGTTTGAATCACTCGAGATTACATTAACAAAAGAGACCAGAGGGTTTTTTTACCAATTCAAAGTGTAGCAAAAAAGGAGAGGAGATGATCTTTGAGACAAAAATTAAGGAAACAAACATAAAAAGAAATTATTGCATCCACTGAAATAAACCTTTTCAGAGATGCTTTCACAATTCAACTTAATTAACACTAAGTATCAGAATATGTTTAATTTCGTCCCTAAGGGAGAAGGGAGAGGTATGGAGAGAGGAGAAAGTGAGTTTTTCCTTTTCTGGTGTTCTTTATTTGTGTCTCTATGTGTTTCTGTACTTTGAGAAAGAGGGAGAAAGCGAATGGCAGGCCTTGATTGGTGTGCAGCCTGGTGCTAGGTACTGTCAGGCATGGAGGACTGTTCAGTTGAGCTCCTTTAGAGTGCAAAATGACTTATTCAAATCTGTTTAAAATCCTGTTAATGCTTCAAAGTACTCTAGAAAAAGTCCTACTTTTCCAGCAAAGGTGACTGTTGGCAATATACATGTTGATACAGCAAAAATGGAAGAAAAAAATCCCTTCAATGAAGAGATTAAAACTCTCCTCAATCCAAATCTGAAAGTGCCTTTCAAGTTGCCTGTGGAACTGTAGAACTCTAAAGGCTAAAATGTAACTCAGAAAAACTACATTCTTTTGGCTCTGTGTGAAAAAACCCTGTATCTCTTGAAGGTACGGTTAAAATACCTTTGGTGCTGCTGAGTGGCCTGGGGGAATCCCACTTGAGATTGATAGGAAAGAAAGTGACAAGAAGAATTTGGATGTTGGATTGTTTCCATGGAATTTTGTTCTGCTGGAATGGCAGAACTCTTAACAGGAGAGCTTTTTACTGCTATTCAATGTCTTCAATGAGGTTCCTGGTGTGCTCTGAAATGCCATTGCTCCCAGTAATTTATTTATTTTTCAATAGAAATCAGACTGAACTTCTAAATACTTGAAGGTTGATAAAATGTCGTCTTGCTTTGTGCAGAATTGGTCTGGCCCTAATGATTTATTATCATTATTTTAAGGTCTAGATTTCAAGCTGGCATATCATTAATTAGATGTTTCTTGTTTAGGAAATACCAGTCTGTGGAGAGGGCTCAAAGGAGACTATTGTCAGCTGGATTGCTGTTAGATTAACTCTTTACATGGTGAAAATGTTTGGCATCACCTGAACAATTAGTATCAAAAGCTACCAGGTTTTAGCAGAAGTCTTATTTACACAGACACTGCAGAGATGCACTGAGTTTTCTTCTGGCCACCCTTCCTAAGCCACTGACTATTCAAAGTACTTGTTGGAGAGCTGCAGACCCTGTTCAAACACTTGCACTGATGTTTGTGGAGGAGAGGAGGGATGTTGCTTTAATTACACCTTAGAGGTGAATGCAACGTTACAAGCTGCCTCAAATACATATTTGTTGGTTTAAAAAAATAAAAGACAGGCTAGCTGCAGTTTCTCAGCCCTCCACAGGACTGCATACTCTTCAGAGCTTTTTATAACAGCACGAGGAACCTGGCATGTACCAAATCAAGGCCCTTTAGAATATCAGTTAATTAACTCTCTTCAGCTTCTCTCTGTTCAAGTTTAAATCTAGCAAAGGAATTTGTTTCTTTGTGCCTTTGTTGATGTTTCAGAAATTCCTCCACGATAAAGGGCTACATTTCACCACTAACTTTATATTCCTTTCTGAGATAAAATGGAGAAACATCCCTTTTCTTGGAACACTGTTTTTCCTGGTGCTCTTAATGCATTTCCAATTTGAAGAAAACTTTTTGTTATTTTTTAAGTGTTGGAGACTTAGGTACCAAACCATTTGTAGAGCTGAGTTTTATTTACAACTCTAAACCCCTCACCCCAGCAGTTTAAACAGTGGAAGGGTCTGTCCTTAAATATCTGATGCATGTACAGCTTGTACACTGGCTTATAACTGAATGAAGCTCTGCAGAGACTGAGTATAATTGACTTGAGAAAGATTCCTGAAAGGAGGAGATTTTCTCTTGGCATGCTGTAGACCATTTTGTCAGCTTTAAAAATAGCACGTGCATTTTATTAGGAAAAAAATCAAGTGTAAACCTGAAGTTTGAGTAGCTTAAAAATGGCAGTAACAAATTGTGATCAAAATAAAGAGAATGGTTAATGATCTCATAACATGTTTATTAATAAATCATTCCTTTTAATAAAAATTCTCACCTAAACCAATCTTATTCTGGTCTTTTAGTTTTACTGACTCACCTCTTTCCTTCCTGGAGGACTAGGTGTCTGTCTCTGTGTTCATTGTGTATAATGTCATAATGAGGTTTAAGATTTTACTGTTACATAAGTCGTGTAAAAGGAATAAGTGGGTTTTCACTCTAAGATGGAAGAGTAGTCTGAGTTCTTCTTTTTGTGTTCTAAGAATAGTACTCCATGCAAAGCTTAATTTTCCTTTCTTTTTTTTTCCCTCCAGGGAGCAGATCTTAAGAGTAAAAGAAGATGAGAATGTTCCTTTTTTGCTAGTTGGTAACAAATCAGATTTGGAAGATAAAAGGCAAGTTTCTGTAGAGGAAGCAAAAAACAGAGCTGATCAGTGGAATGTTAACTATGTGGAAACTTCTGCAAAAACACGAGCTAATGTGGACAAGGTAATATCTGGCCTCCCAATACAACAAATCTCTCCATCAGTTTTTACTTAATACTTTTTTTCTGTGGGTCATACTCTGGATGTTCGTTATGCTAGCAATTGTTTTTGTGAAATTTGAATCAAATGCTTTTCTCTCTTAGCTTGCAGGGAGTGTGTGTCTAGGTGACCATGCAGAACAGTGAAAATGTTTGGCATAACAAGTTTATCCCATCCTAAACTGCCAGGAGTCGTTATACAAGTTCTTATTTCATTAAAAAATTCTTGAGGCGGCTGTTCTGGCCAGTTTTCAGGGATAAAACTTGATTGAGAAGACCATGAGGTAAGAGACAGAGAAGCTTTGTCTCCAAGAAAATAAATTATTGATTGCTTCTAAGTATTTCAGCTATAACGAAAAGACAGAACTTCTTAGAGTACAGAATTCAGAATAACTCTCAGCCTTGTGGACTGCAGGAGTAACAGATGTGTGGCAAAAGAAATAAATAGCTTAGTTCAATGTGCCAACCTTTCCTTTCAGAGCTATTGACAGACTTGATCACACATTGAAAAATACTCTACTGTAAATCCTTACCTATGAGCTGCCAGTTTCAGCATGACAGCTGCAATGTGAGTTCACTGTTGCAATAACTTAACCCTGACTGTTGCCTCCTGTCAATTGTCCTCCTCAAGAAATTGATTTTTCAGTACTACAGTGAGAACTTTGTGCTGTTCTGTAGAGAATGTAGTCAAATGCAGCAGAAATCAGTCTTGTAGTTGAATACAGCTCTGACTTAGTTATAAAAACTAGTCCATCTTTTAGTTTTGGTGCATGATTATAGGTAAGATCTGCCTGTTATTTGAAGGGGTGGCCAGAAAGAAGATGGAGACTCCCTTTTTACAAGGAATCACGTAGAAAAGAGGAGGGGAAATGGGTGCAAGTTAATCCTGGGGAGATTCTGATTGGACACGAGGAACATTTTTCACAGCAAGGACAATCAGTAACTAGTAAACTAGAGGGGGAAAAAAAAGAATAGTAAACTAAAAACTAATCTCCCCAGGGAAGTGGTGGAGTCCCCAACATTGGACACTTAAGGTTCAGCTGGACAGGGTGCTGGGCCACCTTGTCTAGACCACGCTCTTTCTAAGAAAGGTTGGACTAGATCATCCTTGAGGTCCCTTCCAACCTGGTATTCTAAGATTCTATTACAGTCATGTAGAAATTCTCAGCTCTTCAATATCCACTTCACCATTATTTACCAACTGGGAAAAATGGGGGGTGTATGGGGGTTTTTTTAATTTTTTTTTTTTTTTTTTAATAGCTCTCTAATGAATAGCTTTTACACACACAAGGTAGCCTACTACAGAGCTCAAAATTTCTTTTTGGAGCCAGTGGCATTATGGATCCAGATCAGCATGTATTGCATAGAATTAAGGTTGGACAGGCTGTCAGTGAGGCTTTGTTGGCATTAGTAAATAGCAGGTATTAGTTACTTGGAACATCTGAAGTTATGGGGTTTAAGTGAGATGAAGTTACTGTTTTGTAAGAAATCTGGCTTCTCTAAATTCCAGAGTAGTGGTTTTTTACCAGTATCAGTGCTCAGATAAGTTGACAGCTGTATCTTACCATTAACACATTTAAGTGCACACAAGTAACTTAGTGCACTTTCAGAAATCCAAAGGCAATCATGTTTCTTGATGGAAGTGTTTAGTAACATTGACTTTCTGCAGATCCCATGTAGTGAAAGTTGGTGCTTTTGCTGCAGTCAGTACAAGATTAGTGTCATTGCAAATAAAAATCTACTGAGCTCTGTAAAGAAGCTTTTCAGCCCCTACACTGTCCATGTCTCATGGAAATGGATTGAGTCCCCTGACATAGATCTAGAGAACATCTCCCGAGAGAGGAAGAGTCTTAGAATTGCTCAGCCGATTTCCTACAATAAATTTATAAAGATTAAATTATTTGCTGTAGCTTCCTACAAGTCAAGACTCTGCTTGTCAAATGAATAAAGTAGCTTTGAGGAGTCCAATCACAAAGCCTTAACTGACAGTAGGATCTCTTAAACAAGTCATCGGTGTATCGCCAACTTGGCCATATTTGTTTCCTGCTAAACCACATGATGAAAAGGAAGTTGATGTGTACTCTGTGATATGGCAGTTGAGATTACATAAATGATTTTTTAGATTAGGTAGTTGTATGATTGATAATTTTGCTTTTAAGGAAATGCTGATTTATTTTTTCCCTAGACACTGTTTAAAAGACTTGCATCATGTGACATACTGACCCTGACGTGTTCAGTGTATGCTACTGCTCCACTAATGTTTCTAGGATCGGATGTTGCACTTTTTCAGCCTTTATAGCTCATCACTGAACACACTGAAAACATAAACTGATTTCCTTGAGTCTCCTTAGTAAGATGTAGATAATGCATTTAAAAAAATCTTGGCTGGTGTTTGGCTTTTTTCTGTCCATGTGGAAAATTGTCTGACAGGATTCATAACCAAATATCAAAAGACAGGGGCAACATGATGGTACCATGAAAGAAGCAGAATTGCACCATATCAACATGGCCTTCAAAACCAGTGCAAGATTTGCTGGATTAATATGTTTGTTTCAAACTGGTTACATATTGATTTTATTCTAAATAACTGAAATAATACCATCAGTGATAGCTTAAGTTAACTCCTATGTTTGTGACTGGTTTTGCATTTACATTCTTGAATCTTTTTTTTTTAGGTGTTTTTCGATTTAATGAGAGAAATTAGAGCCAGAAAAATGGAAGACAGCAAAGAAAAGAATGGGAAGAAGAAAAGAAAAAGCCTAGCTAAGAGGATCAGAGAAAGATGTTGCATTTTATAATCAAAACCCTGAAATCCTTTCCTACCCTGCCCATACTAATAAACACCATAATTTATAAGCATGCCATTGAAGGCTCAAGTGACTGAAATTACTCTAACATGTTGGAAATTGTAATGTACCACTAAAAGCATGAATTGGAGCTGCACTGAAAGTCAAATTCACTGAAAAAAAAGATGATGTGGCTTCAAGAGAAGCAAAAGTTCAGTCCATTTCATAATTGCCTACCTTCTCACATTTCTTCTGAATGTAGTGTTTCATAGGCAGTCTTCTCTTCCATAGTGAACAGAGCGGGGAAGTATTACTCTATGGGTTCTTGTAAAGCATACTTTTTTTATCACTGGTAATTGTCAATTCATCTTGTCTTTTGTTGCCTTGGAAAAATTACAGTTGTGAACGTGATAACCTAACGAAGCAGAATGCAGTTGTTTTGCCATGGAGTTATGCAAACTAGAAAAGAATAACGTATCTGCGAACAGTTACGTCGGGGAAACTTCTGTGTGGTTCTGCATTACCTGATTAACCTAGAAGAGTGATGTAATCTTTTACATGGAAACATTTGAATATGCCTTAATTTAAAAACCTACACATAGCAGGTCGTTGCTTAATCAAGGGTGTATTTTCAGCTCTGTTGCACGGAGGCCGTCGGCGCGAGGCGGCTCTCTCTGTGGAGCACAGTTATTATGTGAATGATTTTGCTAACTTGCTGTCTGCTAGCAGTGTCTGTTCTTTAAATGTGTGCCATACTCTGGAATTGTGAAGAATACAGAGCCTCCTCTGTCACCTGTAACACTACAGTAGCCTAAAATGACAAGGTCAGACTAAGTGTAAGGCTGAAGCCATAAGCTTATGGCCCATCTCAGCCTGGAATGGTTGTTTAAAACTTCATAGGTTGATATCTTGAAACTTCCCTTTGATGAGTAGATTTATTTTTTTTTTTGTCTAGGTGTTCCTTGGGTTTTAAGTCCCTGGAGCTGGGTGGAGTGGAGGTGGTTCAGTAGCACTGGTGTGTTTTGAGTGAAAATGTTGTCCGGGAAATTCTGCTGTCATCAATTAATTCCTTCTGTGTTCCTAGCTGTGGAAACACGATGTGTTACGCTGAAGCCCTTTGCAGGTTTTATACTGTTTTAGTCTAGTTTATGTTGATTTTCCAATGGGGAACATTGTAGCTACTTTTTCTAGTTAATTCAACAATCAAATATGCTTTGCAATACAAAACCTTTACCATGTGCATCCCAAATCCCCAAACAAAACCTACTGCCTCCGTTGCTTCAGAACAGCAAGAGTAGCACGCAGTTAGTATGCTGCATCTTACCTAAAACTAGACCAGAATGTTGGAGGGTTTTGGACTCCTCTGGGTTAGGACAGGCTAGATCAATTCTACAAACTCTTCTACTTTTTATACATGTGTTAAGCCTATAACTGACAGTTTAAACTGTGCTCAAGCAAACTAGGTAACAACTATGTAACTTCTATGCTAACAGACATTTTAGGGACCCAAGTCTTAGAAGTTCTATTTGTCAAGTTAAATATTTATCAGTAGGAATTTTGTATGTGCATTTAGTAGACTGCCAAGTGCAGAATTAAAGTTACTCATGTAACTATGGCAAACCAGCTGGTCTTCATCTTCCTGTGTACTCATTTGGGTCTATGTAGCCAGGGAGTCTAACCACTAACATTGTGACTTTGCTTTGGAACCTGTATACTGGGAACTGAGGTGTTATGAAGCCACTGGACACGTGAAACTTGTCTTGGCTGATGCCTTATCCTGTCCTTTTCTTTGCTATTTGAGCCATTGACAGATGAATAAACTTCCATTTTTTTTTTAAATACCTGTGCAGTGTTAATTGATAACTATGTTATTGATGGACTTTGCTGTAGCTGATGCCAGTTGTCAAGCAGTTAAACCTGTTTCTGTGCCAGACTCCTGGGTCCATGGAAGTTCAGAGTGCTTCCATGCCCAAGAGCACTTTTATCTTCAACTTCTTGGAGGAGAGATGGGAAGATCTCTTACGTTGGTAGGATCAAAGCCTTCCATGGTATTTCCCTCCACGTCAGCCTAATGCTGCCAGTACTGTTGCTACCCCGTGTGAAATTCTTTGCATTGTACCAGAGAGGGATGCCTTAATGTGTAACCAGCCATAAAGTTCAGTCTTTCCATCATGAACCAAATAGTGAACTCTTATATGAACTCCATCTTTACTGTAGCTTTTTGTAGCTTTGAGAACACAACTGACTTTAGAAAATGCTGGCTAAGAAACCTGTGGTCTATTTGGTAGTTTCTGTAGCCTCCTGATGGGCAGACAGTAGCTTAACAGTAGTAGCACCCAGCAGCTTTGCTTTGCAACAGCATCACGGTGTGCGGGAATTGCCCTTCCAGTCATAGAGACCTTGCTCTGATGGGCCTCTCTGGCAATTCCAGTGGGGGTCATTATCCAAGAAAATACACTCCACCTCTGAGCCTTACACTCAGGATGCAGGAGTTCTGCAGAAGCTAAATATTCATCTGCAGGAGCTAAATATTTCATCTATTAATATGTGAAATAGGCTTGCTGAGAATATTGGGTTCCTTTTTGGGACACCAGGCCTTGCAATCTTTCTCTGGTTCCAGACTCGCAGAGGTTAGATGTTCTCCACGTGTCCATAGTCCAGTGCAGAATGCGGAGCAACAGAGAGGCAACTGGCACCACAGGAATGCATGTAACCCATTTAGGTGGACCAGACCTGGATCAGAAGGTAAGACTGAGCCCACAACAACTGATTGAACAGAGAAAGCCAACAACTTCTTAGTTTCTAAACTTCCTCCCTCCCATTACTCTCATTACCGTCAGACACGTTGGCTCTTCCAGCCACGTGGATGCAGAGTCAATCCCATGCGTAAACTACCTTTCTTTACAGGCTTTCCCTGGCCAATTTTTGGCTGTGATTTCAACTTAAATGACTGGGCATGTGTTTAGCAGATGACTCATGAGCTAGACCTCTCCTTGCATATTTGAGTGGGATCCTCAGCTTGTTCCTAAAATTGAAAGGTAGGAAAGGTGCCAATGTTGCTAATGCTGGAGCGTAAGCTCATCTTTGACGGAAATACACTGACCAGCCTGGAATAGCTTTGGCTGAAGCTTCATTGTCAAGGAAATGCTGAAATGCATCCTACTTGAGATCTGCCTGGGATCTGACAGATGTTAAATCTCTTCTCATTTCCAAAGAGACCCTGGCTGGATGTAACCAACCATCTAACTGGGGTTTTGTGGGCTAGGGTCTTCCTTCCCCCCCCCACCCCCCCCCGCGCCCCCACTTTTTCTTCTATACAGAATGGAAAATACCAAAGTTGAAATTGTTGAAAATTTTATTTGCCTCAGTCATCCTCCTGGTTCCTATCACAGTCAATAATATCTAACATTCCCAGAGCAATGAATACATGGGTTTCAGGGGGACAGCTCCCATTTTACAGAAGGCTGTTCTGTCCTGGGGATGCAAACAAGAGCAGCAGAATTGAGGGGGAAAGAAAAAGAGAGGAGGGAGAGGAAGAAGACAACAAAGGAGAAGACGGCAATGAAGAAGATGAGAGCAAAGACAATGACAAAGGAGAAAATGACAAAGAAGTAGCACAAGAATGGGGCCAAAGAAAGAGCAGGGCTCGTTCGGGCCACAAGCTGGCCCTGGGCAAGAGAGCCCAAGAGAGCCAGGGCACGATGGTGCCTTGGAGGAGCCAGAGCAGCAGGAGGCAAGAGCTGAGCCAAAAGGGCCCAGAGAAGCCCTGACAAGGGGCTGTGCTCAATGCGACAGAGGAAAAGAAGTCCCTAGGGAATCCTGAAAGATTCCCTGTCCTGGGAGCTTAGAAAGCTTCCTCCCNGTGGCCAAATGCCCCCGGCCTGATCGACCTTGGGGACAAGAATCCTCCCCGTGCTTGGCAGGACACCAGTGGGTGCTGCAAAGCACTGGGAGCCCTATCTCTCTGTTGTATTTCTTACGGCTGCTGCCCCTGGCTCCTCAGGGGATGAGGATGGCAAGGTCTGCAGGGCTCTTCAAGAAGGCATTCACTGGTTCCTCAAGAACTTCTTCTGGAGCGTGTTTTGGCTGCCCCTGGGAGGAGAAGAGAGAGAGAAGAGAGGGGGGAGATGAGAGACAGGAGAGAGGGAGTGTGGAGTTGGTGGCATCTCAGATCTGTGAACTGTAGCTCTGCAGTACAAGTGCTTGTTTGAGTCTGCGCTCTGCTTGGCATAACACCTCTCCTGCTGTACTCAGGAGAATATTCTGGTGTTTGCCCATTTTCTGCCTTATCAATTTGGCATCATAGTGTTGGAAAGTTAGGAATGGGAGAAGGATAATGTCCAACCAAAACCTGTGTACTCAAGGTAAGCAGACTCCAGATTGCTCTTAAAAGTGCCAAAATCCTGGGAAATATTTCATAGAATCACAGAATGTTTTGGGCTGCAAGGGACATTTGGAGGTCATCTAGTCCAACCCTGCTGCTTTTGCACTTTGCTAAAGAGAGATGAGCAGGAGGATACATGTTTAATAACATTGCACTGAAGTTCTTTCTATGAGAACCACGTTGGAAATTTCCTTGGTGAAAAGCAAGCCTGTAGCAGACAGCCTGTTAGGATTCTCCTTTCATTCTTGTAAGCCTTAAGCTGGAAACGGTGGTTCCAGAAATCTCAATTCCTCAGTGCGTTGGTGTTAATTTTCCTTAATACCTAACATTTTAAGAAAAACGTGGTCATTTCTCATAATAAGCTGACAAACCACCAGAGTGAAACTCTGAGGCTGGTGGAGGTGCAGGTTGCTCCACAGAGGGGCTGTGGAGGCCCCAACACTGGATGTGTTCAGCACTAGGTTGGATGGGGCTTGGAGCAACCTGGTTTCGTGAAAAATGTCCCTGCCCATGGCAGGGCAGGGTGGACTTAGATGATCTTTAAGGTCCCTTCCAACTCAAACCATCCTATGAAGACAGGCCTCAGTTCAAAGCAAGTTCTGAGGCTGGCTGCCCATCTTGACGTTTACGGGTAGGAGGCAGGTGAGCCAGGGGAAGGGCGAGGGGCTTGCCAGGTCTGGGGACAAAATCTCTCGTTTGCTACTAAAGCAAGGTGGTGAGGCCACCTTTGCTGCATTGGGTCTGTTCGGAAGGTGGCTGCAGCTGCACGGGGGTAGGCAGCAGAATGACATCCATCTGCTGAGGTAATCCTGGATGGCACACCCGGGTGGCTGCAGATACCTGACTTTGAGCAGCATTTAGTGGTTAATTACAGATTCTTTAGGAAGCTGCTTGTTATGCTGGGAAAGGGCTGGGGGGGCAGGGGGGGTCGTCGGGGGGAGACAGACATACTAGAATATTAATTTAGAAGGAGGCAACTACTTATCTTTTGAGCTTGGTGGTAATATTTTTTTTCTCCTTGTCCATTTCTATTTGTATTTGAC
>VYZX01008643.1:83812-96917 GCA_013401335.1 Brachypteracias leptosomus | reverse complement strand
TCCAACCAAAACCTGTGTACTCAAGGTAAGCAGACTCCAGGTTGCTCTTAAAAGTGCCAAAATCCTGGGAAATATTTCATAGAATCACAGAATGTTTTGGGCTGCAAGGGACATTTGGAGGTCATCTAGTCCAACCCTGCTGCTTTTGCTCTTCGCTAAAGAGAGATGAGCAGGAGGATACATGTTTAACAACGTTGCACTGAAGTTCTTTCTATGAGAACCACGTTGGAAATTTCCTTGGTGAAAAGCAAGCCTGTAGCAGACAGCCTGTTAGGATTCTCCTTTCATTCTTGTAAGCCTTAAGCTGGAAACGGTGGTTCCAGAAATCTCAATTCCTCAGTGCGTTGGTGTTAATTTTCCTTAATACCTAACATTTTAAGAAAAATGTGGTCATTTCTCATAATAAGCTGACAAACCACCAGAGTGAAACTCTGAGGCTGGTGGAGGTGCAGGTTGCTCCACAGAGGGGCTGTGGAGGCCCCAACACTGGATGTGTTCAGCACTAGGTTGGATGGGGCTTGGAGCAACCTGGTTTTGTGAAAAATGTCCCTGCCCATGGCAGGGCAGGGTGGACTTAGATGATCTTTAAGGTCCCTTCCAACTCAAACCATCCTATGAAGACAGGCCTCAGTTCAAAGCAAGTTCTGAGGCTGGCTGCCCATCTTGACGTTTACGGGTAGGAGGCAGGTGAGCCAGGGGAAGGGCGAGGGGCTTGCCAGGTCTGGGGACAAAATCTCTCGTTCGCTACTAAAGCAAGGTGGTGAGGCCACCTTTGCTGCATTGGGTCTGTTTGGAAGGTGGCTG
This sequence comes from Brachypteracias leptosomus, assembly GCA_013401335.1. NCBI lineage: Eukaryota > Metazoa > Chordata > Aves > Coraciiformes > Brachypteraciidae > Brachypteracias > Brachypteracias leptosomus. The sequence goes on along the minus strand of VYZX01008643.1, from coordinate 96,113 downwards.
CACTTGCACAGGGGTAGGCAGAACGACATCCATCTGCTGAGGTAATCCTGGATGGCACACCCGGGTGGCTGCAGATACCTGACTTTGAGCAGCATTTAGCAGTTAATTACAGATTCTGCTTGTTATGCTGGGAAAGGGCCAGGGGACACGTCCTAGAATATTGATTTAGGAATAGGTATTTACTTACTTTTTCAGCTTGGTAGCAATAATCTTTTTTTTCCTCATCGTCCATTTCTATTTGGATTTGATGGTATTTATAGCAGGAGAGTAAGGAGAAGACGGGGGAAGCTGATTTCTCATTTAGAGAGTAAGTAGTCCTACTTTGAAGAAGAAGAATAGGAAGAGGAAGAAGAAGAGGGAAAAGAACAGTAGGAAAAGAAAGAGGAAAAGGAGAAGGAAGAAGAGAAAGATGAAGAAGAGGAGGGCGAAGAAGAGAAGGAAGAAATAGACAACGACAAAGAAGCAGAGAACAATGAAAAAGAAGCAGATAATGAAGAAGAGAAAGACAATGAGGAAGACGAAAACAAAGAAGGAAAAGATGAAGGTGGTGATGAAGAAGAAGGCAGGCAAGCAGAGAGCGAAGAGGAAGGTGATGAAGAAGAGAAGATGGCAATGCAGAGGATGACAGCAACAGATAGGACAATGAAGCAAATGGCAATGCAGAGGATGACAGCAACAGATAGGACAATGAAGGAAATGGCAATGCAGAGGAACACAAAGATGGCGCAAAACAAGACGGCGAAGATGGAGCAGAAGGAGGCAACAAAGATGGCGCAGAAGACAAAGACGAAGATGACATGGAAAGAGAAGACGAAGATGGAGCAGAAGTAGATGACACAGATGCCGTGGAAGTCGGTGACGAAGATGTTGCGGAAGAAGACATCAAGGACGACGTGGAAAGTGGTGACGAAGACGGCACAGAAGGAGACAGCGCAGACGGTGCAGTAGGAGATGGAGAAGTCGGCGCGGAAAGAGATGATGAAGGTGGAAACGAAGACGGCGTGGAAGGAGATGGTGATGACAGTGTGGAAGGAGATGAAGAGGGCACAGAAGGTGGCGACTAAGGTAGCACAGAAGGAGACAGAGAAGACGCAAAAGGAGATGGCGCGGATGGCACGGAAGAAGACGGTGAAGATGGCGAGGAAGGAGACGGCGAGGAAGGAGATGGCGAAGACGGTGCAGAAGGAGATGGCGCAGAGTGAGAAGGCATGGAAGGAGACGGCGCAGAGTGAGACGGCAGGGAGGGAGATGGTGCAGAAGGAGACAGCGAAGACGGCACGGAAGGAGACGGTGCAGAAGGAGATGGTGAAGATGGTGCGGAGTGAGACGGCGTGGAGTGAGACGGTGCGGAAGGAGATGGCGAAGACAGCACGGAAGGAGACGGCGAGGAGTGAGACGGCAGGGAGGGAGATGGTGCAGAAGGAGACGGCGCAGAAGGAGATGGCGAAGACGGCGCAGGAGACAGCGCAGAAGGAGATGGCGAAGACGGCGCAGAAGGAGACAGCGAAGACGGTGCAGAAGGAGACGGTGCAGAAGGAGACGTCATGGAAGGAGACGGCGCAGAAGGAGATGGCGAAGACGGTGCGGAAGGAGACGGCGCGGAAGGAGATGGCGAAGACGGCGCGGAAGGAGACGGCGAAGACGGCGCGGAAGGAGACGGCGTGGAAGGAGACGGCGCGGAAGGAGACGGCGCGGAAGGAGATGGCGAAGACGGCGCGGAAGGAGACGGTGCAGAAGGAGACGGCACGGAAGGAGACGGCGAAGACGACGTAGAAGGACACGGTGCAGAAGGAGATGGCGAAGACGGCACAGAAGGACACGGTGCGGAAGGAGACGGCAAAGACGGCGCAGAAGGACACGGTGCAGAAGGAGACGGCGAAGATGGGAGGGAGTGAGACGGCGTGGAAGGAGACGGCGAGGACAGCATGGAAGGAGATGGCGAGGACAGTGTGAAAGGAGACGGTGCGGGAGGAGATGGCGCAGAGTGAGATGGCAGGAAAGGTGAGGGCGCGGAAGGAGACGGTGCAGAATACTGCTCAGAAGGAGACGGCAAGGACAGCACGGAAGGAGATGGCGAGGACAGTGCGGAAGGAGATGGCAAAGGTAGCGTGGAAGGCAGCTACAAAGATGATGCGGAACGCAGACAACGAAGATGGCGCAGAAGGAGGCGGTGCAGAAGGAGACAAAGGAGACGGCGGGGTAGGAGACGAAGGAGACAGCAGGGAAGGAGATGGTGAAGGTAGCATGGAAGGTGGCGACAAAGATGATGCGGAAGGCAGACAACGAAGATGGCACAGAAGGAGGTGTCAAAGACGGCGCAGATGGAGGCAGAGAAGACAACGCAGAGGGCAGAGATGAAGATCACATGGAGGGTGATGATGAAGATAGCACAGAAGGCGGTGAGTAAGATTATGAAGAAGGCGGTGACAAAGATGGTGCAGAAGGAGACGGCAAAAATGGTGTGGAAGTTGGTGACGACGACAGCACAGAAGGGAATGGCGAATATGGCGCAGAAGGAGACGGCGAAGACCATGTGGAAGGAGACGAAGAAGATGGCGCGGAAAGAGACAGTGAAGGTAGCATCAAAGGCGGAGACAAAGATGATGCGGAAGGCAGACAACAAAGATGGCGTGGAAAGAAATGTCACAGATGGCGCAAAAGGAGGCGGCGAAGACAGCACAGGAGGAGGTAGAGAAGATGATGTGGAAGAAGATGGCGAAGACGGTGTGTAAGGAGAAGAAGGATACGGCACAGAAGGAGACGAAGGAGACGGCGCAGAAGGACATGGTGATGACGGCATGGAAGGAGACGGTGAAGGTAGCATGGAAGGCGGCAACAAAGATTATGCGGAAGGCAGACAATGAAGATGGCACAGAAGGTGATGATGAAGACAGCGCGTAAGGAGACAGAGAAGATGGCGTAGAAAGAGATGGCAAAGACAGTGCCGGACTATGATAATGAAGATGGCAACAAAGTCAATGAAGACAAAGGAGACAGTGAAGAAGATGAAGATGATGATGAAAAAGAGAAGACAACAATGCAGAGGACAACAATAACAGAGATACGACACAGAAGACAACAGTGCAGGCAACAAAGATGACGAAGAAGGCGGCAATGAAGATGATGAAAAAGACAGTGAAGCAGACAGCAAAGAGGGTGATGAAGAAGAGAAGATGGTGGCGCAGAGGATGACAGTGACACAGAGGACAGCAAAGGAAATGACAAAGGCAACACAAAGGAAAAAAACGGGATACAATGAAGAAGAAGATGAAAAGACGACAGCGGAGAGGAAGAGAGTGAAGAAGATGGTGGAGAAGATGACAATGAAGATGAAGAGCAGAAGACGATGCAGACGGAAACAAAGGGGACGAGAAGAAGGAGACAATAAAGGCAACAAGTAAGACGAAAAGAAGACAGTGGAATCGGTGAATACAATGGCAAAGAAGAAAGCGAAGACGATGGCAGTGAAGAAGACAATGCAGACGATAAAGAAGATGAAAAACAAAACAGCAATGAAGAAAACACTGAAAACCATAAAGAGGAGACCGAAAAGAAGCAGAGGGCAAAGAAGCAGCAGATGAAGACGACGACAATGAAAAGCTATGATGACGACTGTGGTGAAGAAGACGCAGAGGAAGACGATGAAAAAGAAAAAGACGATGAAGAAGATGGTGAAGAAGACAGCAAAGCAGAATAAGTAGACAGAGAGGATGACAATGAAGAAGGCAGCAAAGAAGGCAAAGACAGACAATGGAGCCAAGGGAAGAGCAGAGCTCGCTCCCACTACAAGCTGGCAAGACAGCTTTGGTCAAGAGAGCCCGAGAGAGCCAGGGCACAATGGTGCCTTGGAGGAGCCAGAGCAGCAGGAGGCAAGAGCTGAGCCAAAAGGGCCCAGAGAAGCCCTGACAAGGGGCTGTGCTCAATGCGACAGAGGAAAAGAAGTCCCCAGGGAATCCTGAAAGATTCCCCGTCCTGGGAGCTTAGAAAGCTTCCTCCCCCCAGATGTGGGGCACGAGGGCCACCTTCGCGGAGCACCAGAAGCAGGCACCTGGCCAAAGGGGCCAAGAGGAGGCCTGGCAAGGGGCCGTGCTCCGTGCTGCAGAGGAAGGCAAAAAACCCCCGTGAGCACTTGGTGTCCCAGCGTGGGGGAAAAAAAGCCTTCCTCCCCCCAGCTGCAGGGCACGAGAGGCCATCTTGGTGGTGCAGGAGCAGCAGGCAGGGAGCCAGGCGCAAGGGAGCAGAGGAGCCCTCCCCTGCCAAGTGGCCATGCTCAATGCTGCAGAGGAAGGCAAAAAACCCCCGGGGCCCAGGGCCAATCTGCCCCGGGGGAAAATTCCTTCCTGACCCCAGCCCTGCTGGAGATCGGCTACTCCCTGAGCATGGGAGCAAGGCCTGCCCCTCGTCCCACAGCCTGCTTACGCCTCCCACCAGATGACCAATGTTCTACAGCAACCTGGAGCCATCTCCGGGGCTCCCCAGAGTGGCCAAATGCCCCCGGCCTGATCGACCTTGGGGACAAGAATCCTCCCCGTGCTTGGCAGGACACCAGTGGGTGCTGCAAAGCACTGGGAGCCCTATCTCTCTGTTGTATTTCTTACGGCTGTTGCCCCTGGCTTCTCAGGGCATGAGGGTGGTGAGCTCTGCAGGGCTCCTCAAGAAGCCATTCACTTGTTCCTCAAAGATTTCTTCTGGGATGTGTTCAGGCTGTCCCTAGGGCCAGCTCTGGGAACAGGACAGGGAGACGCTGCCTCTTACCCTGCCACGGGGCACTCTGAGCACTGCATTGCCAGGTGGGAGCCTTGTGACATCAGCGCGATGTGGTCGCCCCCATCACAGCCCCACCCGCTGCCCCTCCATCAAGTACCCTTCTGAGAAAGGCCTTTGGGATGCTCGTCCCCTATTAGCTGTCCCCTGTTAGCCATTTCCTCTCTGTGCCAGAGCTAACATCCATGAGGAGTTAGCAATGAGGAGCAGCAGGGACTGAACGGACTGGACAGAAACTCCCCCTGTGCATGGGTGGCCCCAGCAGAGATGGGGGGGTTTTGCCATCCTGTGGAAACCCAGCTCAGCTGGATGAACACAGAGGATTTTCAAAACCTGCACTTCACACTGGCTTTTTGCAAATTTGTGCGGATGGTCCAATTATCTCAAGACAATCCACAGTTCTCACCCCCATCAGAAGATACATGCCTCCTTCCCATCATGAGATGGAGCCAGTGACTAGGATGGGACATGGTTATTGGCATTGAATGTCTTCTGCTAGTGCAGAAATGTCATCAGAGATTTTCTCAGTTTGTACTGCTAGGGAAAGGAGGTGGGAAGAAGAAGGGGAGAAGAAGGGAACTGTGGGTTGTTTGGGGTTTTTTAAGTGGGTCTTGCTCTTGTGACAAAGCAGGCTCTTGCAGGTCCTGTTGGAAACAGTGAGCCAAAGCAGCGAACCAGCCTGTTGTGCCCCGTGCAGGATGTCTGCTGCAAATGTTTGGCACCTCTGAAAAGTTAACCTCCATAGCTTCTGAGGCAGAATTCCTTACTTCAGGTGTGGGATCACCAAGTCGCCTTCCCAGGCAGTATCAGGTTGTGAAGAGTGTTAGCTTTCACCCCTGAGTTTGAGTGAGGAACAGCATGAATGGTTTTAGTTTACTTTGGGAACTAGGAGCTGCCCCACGAGCAGCAGCTCGGAGGCAATGCCTGTGAGGGCACTTGGAGGATGACAGAAGATTTCTTGCAGCAGAAGTACTCCTGTGAATTGAGTCTCTGGTTTCATGTTCTTTGCTATGCTGACCTCTAGGGAAACTGTTCTGCAAAACAATTTGCCAAAGCACTTGCAGAGGGAGCTGTGGTGGCTTCCAACCCGTCACTGCCCTTCTTATTCTAGGGACCTGGCATTTGGTGTGAAATCCAAAGTAGGCCTCCCATGAAGCTGCAAGCTGTTTGCTGTTCCCTCAGCTGCTTCCAGCACCCTTGAGTGAGTCAAGGCCTTGGTACATCTGAGCAGGGCTCGGTCAGCAGAGGAAATGCATCCTGAGCTAAGGAACGCGGCGCTTGTTCTGAATATTTGGGAACTGGGAAGTTAAACATTTGCAAAGAACTCTGCTCTTAGCCTGTGGAGAGCAGCGTATACCTTCTGATCCATTGCTAAGGCTCCTTCAGCAGTGGATGAAGTCGGTATCAACCACTGAAGTTCTAGCCTGACAGCTTTGGGAAGAATTGCTAGATTGCTCTCCCAAAGGAGCTGGGCTGAGTGGTGGCTGTGCAAGTGTCTCCCTTCAGCGGGCAATGAGCTTGTTTCAGAAGGGACATTTCATGGGCTGCAAAGCCAGAAAGCTCTGCTTGGTCTGGTGCTAGTTAGCAATGAAGCCCAAAGAAAGGAAATGCAAGACTGCATACAAGAGATTTTTTTTGTTTTGAAAGGATTGTTTAGAAGAGCAGAAGAGATGTTAAGAGAAATATGCATGTTCCATAGGAGGAACCTTGACAGTTCTTGCTTCTTTTTCTCCCTGATAGTCAAACAGGAAAAAATTGCTGGAAGTTGTGGACTAGGAGCATTTTCCTTCTGGATGCCAAAGGGTAAAGGTGAGTCCTATTGGCCAGTGATGACCATTCTAGAGCAGTGATTTTTTTTTCTCTCAGGTAGCCTGCTTCAGGCTCCTACCACAGGTTTTTGCTCAGGTAGAAGGTCTGAATGCCATCCCGGTGTGGAAAGTTTCATTCGTACAGTAGATGAAACCAGTATTAGGAACCACACAGAAATTTTAATTTCTAGCTGTCTGTGTGCTTGGAAGAATGCCATTGTTTTTGTAAGAGGAAAAGCAGGTTGATAGTGGAAGATTGGAAACAAAATTTCAAAGAATGCTACATAAATGTGACTGCTCAGGAGAAAAGGAAAACCAGAGACCTTTCCCTACTGCCAGCCCCACAAACAAACACAAACAGCCCTAAGGAAAAATTCTCACCAGGATAACAAACAAGCTCTTAGGAATTCTGCTGAAAAAGAGAGATCCTCAAACTACTGACAACTTCTCCTATCTCTCTTTATCTTGATGGATTTACAGTTTGTCCTGCACCAGAATTATGTTGCTAAGGACTTTACACATCATAGTGGCAAAGACATGACCCAGAAACTTTAAAAAAGGAAGGAAGGACGGACAAAAAAAAGGAAGTGGTAGCACTGCCCATGAAGCATGTAGCACAGCTTCCTCCTTAATGCATGATCTGCTCAGCATTTATTTGTGTTAATTCTATTACACTAAAGATGATGGAGAATCACTCAGAACAGACACTTGGGACTCTTAACAAGCTTTTGGAGATCTATTTGAATAAATAATAAAACGTGAGTTGTGATTTTAAAAAAAATAAGTATTAAAACTACTTAAAGGTTAGCCAAAGTTTCCTCCACAGGAGTGCTAGGGAAGCCCCTTTTCTAAGGGCTCATTTTCTAGAGCTGGCATCCAAATACTTTTGGAGCTGATGGTGTTTTGGCTGTGCCTTCCCAAGTGCGTTTCTCTTCAGTGTATACCACTGTTTTCATGTTCTGACCATATGATAATACCTTGCAAGATAAAAGAGATGCCTGCAAGCACCATTCCAATGGCTTAAGGCTTAAGCTTGTTGTGACACCATTCCAACAGCATAAGGTTTCAGCTTGTTGTGGAAGAGCCAAGATCTGACCTCTTCAGAGCACTGGTTCCCACACCACCAGAGGTACTACTGCCAAAATGTTTCTACTAACCTGATCTGATGCTCCTTTATCTTCTATTTGTTTACTCTTCCCCACTAAGCCTTGTGGAAACAAGTTCTAATGCATCTTAAATTTTCTGGCTCTTCAAGGAGCCAACAATTGGTACTATGCAATCAATGTCTTCAATGCTTCTGGAGGATTTAATTCTCTGAAAGGAATCTGTTTGAGATCTGCTTTGCTATGTCAGGAACCTATGGATTTCTTGGGTTTTCACTGACAAGTCCTATGCTGCCATCGCCTGATGACTGAGAGCTGCCAACACTGACATGAGTGCTGTTGGCAAATCCTTCTACAACCTGATGTAGCCAGTTTAGAGGCAAAGTAAACTCACTGTCATTAGCAGCTTAGCTTCCAGTTAAGAAGCTTCTCTGACAAGTCATGAGGCTCGTTCCACATGTGAAAACACCAGCGCTCTACTGCCAGTGACACAACTCTTTCCAACAATATATTCTTGCTCCAGAAAGGCTAGTGGATGCTTGGGAGTAAATTGGAAATTGCAGCCTGAGTTGAATTGCCCAGATCTGTGCTGTGTAATTATCTACAGTCTCTACAACTGCCTCTGTGATGCAGGGTTGTTGGGTTTTGGTTTTGTTTTGATGTTCCAGAAGCTTGACGGTGTACTACTTCTGCTGAGTGTGCTTCTGCGTGTGCTGCAACACAGGCTGGAGAACCTCTTCAGAGTTGCTGAATATTCCCATACACAACAAGCAGAAACGGGTATCAGCAAAGCTGAGAAGATCCTCCAGGCCACTATGGAAAGATCAGCTGCTCCACCAGAGCCACAGATGAAGTCTGGGAAGCACGGCACTTAACAGAGTGGGGAAAATATGAGGTATGCTCCTATTGATCCTTAGATTGTACAGGATTTTCATGTTCATAAATAAACACAGCTTGACAAAGTATAATTGTATTGTCATCTAGGTCAGAGCAATCCTTCTTGGATGGTGACCTTCTCTCCTGCAATAGCAGGTGGGCCAGTACACCAGGCTCTTCACCATCCTATGGGACATCATTAACAAAGAAAGAAACTAATGTGGTTGTTCTCCATGTGGCACGCATCTTAAGAGATCACCTGGAGGAAAGTGCATGTGTGTGTAACTAGAGAAATATGTAATGAGTGCTTTGATGATAGTGTTTGTAAGAAACGTGAGTTGGAACAGAGAGATGAAGGGTGGAGTAAAATAACACACTTGTAACAGGAGGCTTCCTGGAACTGGATGATGTACAGGGCTTGGACAGGAGAATACTATTGCTTGGGCATAGAAAAAGAGAGGAAATCATTGGAGGCTTCAAGAAGTTGAAATGCAACAGTGGAAAAGAGGTGGGTTTCGGGGGGATGGTTTATTTTTAAGTCATGTTTTACACAGAAACATAACCAGTACGTATGTAAGCTAGCTACAACAATTAGATAGCAAGGTGGACAGAGACTAGTAAATCACTAAAGACAGACAACAAATTCTGTTCTTAAAGCACTTAGGATGATGTTCAAGATGGTATGGAAGATATACCTAATGAAACAAAACCAGCTCAAGAAGCTGAGTTGAAGTATAGGCAGCAGAATGGCAGCTCCAGTCACAAAATTCAATAAAATCCTGGAAAAGCAAAAGGGAGAGAGGGCAGCAAAAGGGAAGAGCAAGCTTGAGACTTTACTAGACTGTGAAATCAGGAAGTCAGAAAGTTTGGAAGGAAACCTGAAATATCTTAAATTGAAATTATTTTCAGCAGTGTAAGACAGCAAAAAAAATTTTTTTCCAGGAAGCAATGACATTGCTTTACACCTTAGAGTTAAGCATGTAGGAGTGATTTCCTCCCAGGTGCTAGTTTAGCAAGCGTTCTTACATCCCCGAGTTAATAACCAGGATCTACCTAAAATAAAGCTGCAGATGTGGCACTTCAGGAAATGGTCTAGCAGTCATGGTAGTGTTGGGTTGGCAGTTGGGACTTGATGATCTTATAGGTTTTTTCCAAACTTAATGATTCTATGAAACTAGGAAAAATCACCTGGCCATAGGCTTTTCTACACTGCCTTCTGCAGCCCTCTTTCCAGTTGGCCCAGCTATCACTCCTTGATTGCATTGTGCTTTTTTTTATTCCCTAGTGACTATTTTGACTAAAGCAAGTCAAAATAACAGGGGAATGATCATTTACCTTGCAAAACCCTCTGGAATAATATTAATTAAATTTAGCATGGATTCATTATTGTAGGAAACATAATAGTTCTGACTGAGCCCTTAAAGCCTTGTGTGGCCACTCTCTGCTCTCACAGCTGATGCCAAGCAGTGGAAGAACCACCACAAGGTGGGCAAAGTGCTGTAGAGGCTGGGTGAGGTCAGGGCACTGCTCTGATTCACTGGGCTTAGAAAGGGGAAACTAAGTAAGAGTAACATTAACACTGTTCCTTGGGATCAATCCTAAAGATTGAATGAACTCTCCAGCATCTCTCCTAGACTGTTTCAGGAAGGAATTGCTTTATTACTGCAGAACACCCTGAGTGTTTCAGCCACTACTGGCTGGATGGAGAAACCCATTTTATCCTGTTCCTGGTGCCACTGTCAGAATGGAGAAGAACAGTGCCCATAGAGAAAGCAGCCTTCAGTTCAGTACTCAAATCTGAGAACAGCTTAAATGATGCTCGTGATACATTCACTGCATTGCTCTGGTGATTGGGAATTGATAGTAGTTAGTACACTGGGCAAACTGGGAAGGGTGAAGGGCATCACTTTCCCTAGAGTGACCATTCATATGAATACTGTAAATGCAGAAAACATGTAGCTCCCATGATCTTGCTAAAGCAAAAAACTCTTTATTATACTATGTGCAGGACGCTGCTACTGGCTCCTACCTGATTTGCAATTATGCAGATTCTTACTTTTGTGAAGAAATCACTGGTGTTGCTCTGTGGAACAAAGCAGCAGAGAGAGGAGAGCTGCTCACGTGAGATTCTCTGCATTATCAACTTCTGAAGTTAAACAAAGAATGTAGAGACACTAATCCTAAATCTGCCTGTGGGTTTTTTCACTTCCCTTTCAGACTCCAAACACTTGAGAGAGGGGCACGAATATTAAGTGTGTAATTGTTCTCTGATTTCACGTAAGCATGCCATAAACCCTGGTGAGCTGACAGCCTATACACGAATTGGTTCAGCTGAAACTTATCAATGTATTGCCCAAGTTGCCCTGCTTTATTAGAAGAATATAAATACTAAATTTTCAGTCAATTCCATTTAAAGGAACATACGTACCCTTCGTACATCCAAGGCAGGGCGGGCACCAGTTAGGTATTTACTCTTGTTGCACTTGAAGAAAACCGACTTGCTACCAAATGGAATTAAAACTTTATTACTAAATTACATCCTTCATATGAAAATTACTAATTGGGTAGGAATTTATGCTTTAGCTAGCTAGGGGAGTTTAGGGCTACTTCTTCTCAGGTGTGCCAGAAGCCTTTCTACACATTTGAAGCTGAAATAAATCTTTCTAATCCAATACAATTCCCCTTAAAGGAAAATGAAATAGCTCTTCTGTTGAATTTTATCTTCTCAGGTGACCCATGTTACATCTTTCAGTGTAGAAATGTACACAATATTCTTAAACACCTTGTTCTGTAAAACAACTACAGTTGTTTTTGCTTCTTCATGTTATCAGTAAGCCCCCCTGCAAACTTGATATTCTGTTTGCCGCTGCATTTTGCTTGTAGGTTTTCCAAAGTGTGCCAATTTTGGGGTGTTTTATAGGCTTCCATGCTTTTTATGCTGATTTCAAACTTGGAAAGCTCTCAGGACAGTAACACTGCAAACTGGGGGAAGGTGGGAAGCTTGAGCTTGTTTTTCTGCAACTTTCTTATAGTTTCTACAGGCAATTTACGTTCTACTACAACATTTTTAACCAAAAGCCACTAAGAAAATATGAATACAATTTGTATGTTAAGGCAGAATAAGATTCCTGCTACACTGCTCATGCGTATGATCTTAGTGCAGCAGGTGTGAGGCCACAATAAAGCACTTTTGGGGGCTTAATCATGCATTTATAAACATATATAAAAACTAAATGGATATATATAACTATAAATAAAGTACACACGGCTTGAGCGTTCGAAACGTTAAGCAGAGCTTTCCCGCGGCATCCTGCGAGGCCAGGCCTCCCCTCTGGGGGAGAGGCGGGGGTGCCGAGGCCTTCAGCCGCACTGCGCCCCAGGGCCCGCAGCCCCTCACCGGAGGAATACTCCTGCTGCTCGGGACGCCTCGTCCCCTGTCCTGCTTCATCCCCCACAGACAGACGGGGAGAGGCCGCAGTGGGGCGGACAGCCACCGGTTCAACCCCGCTACCCTCAACACCGCCCCGACCCGCTCCCGGAAGCCACCTTTGCCCCGGCCCCCGGAAGCGCTCTCTTCCCCCGTGCGGTTACCGCGAGAGGCGGGATCTCGCGAGAGCCTCCCGGGCCGGGCTAGAGGGGAGGGCTTGTTCTCGCGAGAGCGGGGGCGGTCCTCCTGGATGCGGGCATGCGCGCGACTCGCGGGGCGCGCTCCCCCCTCCCTCCGCCGCCGGCCCCACGCATGCGCCGCGC
>VYZX01008643.1:69031-83194 GCA_013401335.1 Brachypteracias leptosomus | reverse complement strand
GCGGGGGGAGCCCGGCCTCCTCCTCGGGCGGCGGGACCCAGCGCCAGAGGGGCGAGGCGGAGCGGAGCAGCCGGTCCCGCCGGGAGCACCGCAGCAGCAGCGGCCGCTCCAAGGAGCGGCATCGGGAGCACCGCCGGCGGGGGGAGGAGAAGGCGCAGCAGGAGGGGGCGTCGGGGGGCCGCGGGGGACCCGAGGCCTCCTCCTCGTCCTCCAAGTCCCGCAGCCGCCACAATCACACCGGGGGCCAGGACCGGGAGGGACTCAAGAGCAGCAGCGGTGGCGGCAGCGACGGCCGCAGGAAGGGCTCCCTCTCCTCGCCCGGCAGCGGCAGGAAAGAGCGGGAGAGCAAAGCGCACCGGAGCCGGACTAAAGCGGCCAAGGAGCCGCCGTCGGCTTACAAGGACCCGCCGAAGGCCTACCGAGACGACAAGCCCGAGCCCAAGGCCTACCGGCGGCAGCGCTCGTCCCCCAGCCCTGGCCGGGATGACAGCCCCCCGCTGCACCGCTCCTCGCAGAGCCAGCGGAGCCGCAAGTCGCTCAGCCCGGTGGGCGGCCGCTCGCCCCTCAGTCCCTACAGCCGCCGCCGCTCCCCCAGCTACAGCCGGCACAGCTCCTACGAGCGCGGCGGGGATGTGTCGCCCAGCCCCTACAGCAGTTGGCGCCGGTCGCGGAGCCCCTACAGCCCCGTTATCCGGTGAGTCCGGGCCCCGGGGGGGAGGAGGGAGGGAAAGGAAGATGGGGAGGAGGAGGGGGCTCGTCTTGTGGAGCGGTGGGAGACGTGACTGGGGCTGGGCTGGAGGGCAGGCGTGCATCTAGCAACAAAAGCCTTCCCTCTTGCTGCCAGAAAGCTGGGGTGGGGGGAAGGGGAGCGGGACACGGACAAAGATCTTCCTGTCTTGTCTCGGGGAGAAAGGGAGACGTGGGTGCCCATAACATTTCTTCAGCCACTTTCTCTCTGTGGGAGACCACCTAGCTGGAAAAGGGCTTTTTAAATATTCGAGGGCATGAGAACATTTTCAGATGAGAGTGATTGAATGAAGATGCTTCTCAGAGGACAGGTTTTCTGGAGGACCAATTTGGATTTTTAAATCTTTGCTTACAAAGTACGGAGATTTTTACGTATCCTGTTCCTCCATATGAAAGGAAGCGTGTTAAATATATTTGTGTTTGGTTTAATTCCCACTAATCTAAAGAGCAAACAAGCTGACAGGCTGTTTGCCTTGCAAGTGTTTCTTACTCTTTTCAGAGGCCTGTAGAAAGACTTAGACTTTCTGTTTTGCTAGGGAGAGGAGCCAGTGTCAAGTTTTGTTGTCTGTCTTGCTTTGCATAACCTATGAAAACATATAGAAGCTCTTTTGCCAGTCAGGTTATGTGCATGTATATATTTGACGTGTGCTTGCAAAGCATTTTCTTACTGTTAGTGGGAACTCCATGTGTAAAGGTCAGGGTTGCTGTGACTTTTTGAATTTTACATGGAGAGGAAACGTGGGCTCTACCTCTCTAATCGGATACAAACCATGTTGCGGAATTAAAGTTCTTCAGAATATTTTAATTTGCAGCAAAACCACTGGGAATTTAAAGTATTTGCTTAGTATGTATTTAGAACTGAAGATTTTTACTTCCCTTATTAGAATTTTGCTGTTGCCTCATTGTTTCTAGGCTTACTTAAATTCACATCAGGACTTCAGTTTTAAACATATCAGGTGATTTGCCATTCCACTGGCAAGAATTTCATTTACAAGGTGCTACCTGGTGGGTTGTCTGAGAACTGTTCTCTGGTGTTTGTGATGAGCACTTTGTATCGGTTACCGTTTGGGCTGTCCCACAGTGTGTCCAGGGAGGAGGATGCTGAAGCTGTTCCTCTGTTTCTCTGCCTGTTGGTAGAGTCTGCTGTCCTGGCCGTCCATCAAATGGTGTTTAAAGAGTGAAGTGACAAAAATGTGTCCTGCTTTGTTCAGGGGGTAGAACAAAGGTGTCTTTGAGGAAAAAATATGGATTGTTTTAAGGTATGATTTTGTGGAATAATTTTGTAAACAAAAGAGTGTTTCAAGTAGAAAATACTGTGAGTGCTCTAAGAAGCAGCACGTCCTTGTTGTTGTTGTTACATGAGAGCCTGTTACAAGTAGTTAAGGATACTCTTTACTAACTGAATGATAGAATAGCAGGAATATTATGTGCATAGTTGGACTTAACACTCTAGGAATCAGATTATTTTCTGTAGATGCTCATATCCTGGAATAAGAAAGCTGATAATGACAAGCAAAGTTCAGTACACTAGGTTTGAACTTAGGAGTAGCAGCATTAGTCAGTCCATTTAGTCTAGGGTCCTGTAAGATTGTTGTTTCATTTTTTCTGTTGGTCCTGAGCCTGTGATTTGAACCATGAGAGTTTAAATCTCCTGATTTTTGTATTTTCTCTGTGGTAAGTTTGTAAATCTTCCTTGAGCTGCACATATGTTCCTAGGAGTTAGCTTGTGATTTCATGCCTGCCTTCCTCCAGTTAAACTGTAATTTGCGTCCCATCTTTAACTGTATACAGATAAATTACTTTTTTAACAAATGCGGATTGTCAGGTTTACTGGAGAGGGATTGGAATGGCCAAGAGAAAAGAAGAGATTGCTCTATGTAGAAAGCAAGGTTGAGGCATCTGTTGTGAAATGTCATTTTCACAAAAAACAGGAGAAAGCAAAAGTGTGAAGATAAGCCTCCTTGTTCATAATGTTTGCCTGGTGTGGAGAAAGGCAAGCTAGGGTTTCTGTGTCCCATACAGCTATTGTGCATTATATGTATTGTGGTGGGGAAATAAAGATGGGAGGTATTTATACAATTGTTGCAGTCATTCAAAACTGTAATCACTTTTTTTTTTATTGACTCTGTGGTGCTGTGCCCAAAAGGTTGAAAATTTTCCCTGTGCCGTTTAGATAACGGTATTGTGGCCTTGGACTTGGTAGAATATTACAATTTCATGAAGGCAACAGCTTCTTGCAGCACCTGTCTTCTTCATGTGGATGATTTAAAGACTTAATTCTGGGCTTCTGTCCAGCTGTAATGGTATCAAGACAGTAACGACTTTGTATGTGACTGAGCATTCCAGGCCACACGTCTTTTTTTTTCATTCTACATCTCATATATGTGACTTCTGTAATGTTATAAATTATCTCGTTCTTTTGGCATGTAGCAAATGAAAATGAAGTGGTTCTAGCGTGCTTGAAAAACTTGTGTCTAGAGTGCTGATTTTTTCATCTGGGTCTCTGAGCTGCTTAGGGAAATGTCTAGTAAACAGTTGAAGAGAAACAAGTGAAGTCAGCTTTGTTTTCTCAAGCAGCAGCAACAGCATGATTGCTGTGAGTTAAGAGTTTTGAATTGCAGTAGTGGCTGACTACTGTCTTCCAGTGATGTTGCCTAGAGGTGGATCCTGAAGAGAGGTAAAGACACTAGGTACATGCTCCACGCTTGGAAAGTTCTCTCTGAATAGTAAACTGATTTTTGTTATATTAGCAGTAAGTGTCTGTGTTTTGGGCAGACTGATTGATTGAGCTGTTTCCACTTGTTGGATAAAACTTCGTTACTGGCTGCTGGTGGTTTTGTGTTACTGTATTTTCTTATGGGTAGTAACACAGCTGTTCTGAAGTAGCACATGCACATTTTCAGAATGGAAATTCTTCTAGAATACCAAAAGTATGAGGTATTTATTTCTCTACTGATAAGCTGACTGGATTTAAAAAAGAAAAAAAAATCATAAGCAAAAAGAAGAAGGAAAAGAAAAATAAGAAAACACCATGATTGACAAAATAAGCAGACACGGTCTCTTTTTGGAAACTAGTTTAGGATGAAATTGTAGGAAGAGGAGAACTACTTTTCATAATTTCAGTCAGGTCATATGCTATGTGATCACACATTTAATTCAGTTAGCTGTATAGATGAGTAATCACATTTTTGCAAATTTGGTTACACCTACCCATCTGCCTAGATAAAAGTAAGTGGGTGGGGCACTACTAGCATAGTACTACTGTGTATGTGGATGGTGCTTATAGGAAAAATACAGGATTTATTTTCTTACTGGTAGTACAGAGCCCTCTCATTCTGTAGCTGTAGCTAGTCTGTAGTAGTGAGAAGGCAAAATATGGATCATTTATGTGCAAAACGAAAACAAGCATAATTATGGGTGGTGAGACACTGGAACAGGTTGCCCAGGAAGGCTGCGGATGCCCCAACACTGGAGGTGTTCAAGGCCAGGTTGGATGGGGCTTTGAGCAACCTGGTCTAATGGGAGCTGTCCCTGCCCATGGCAGGGGGCTTGGAACTAGATGATCTTTAAGGTCTTTTCCAACCCAAACCATTCTGTGATTCTATGAAAATGGTAAAATACATATTCAGCTGGTAAATGCCTACTTGATGGAGAAGACATGGTTTCATACACTGGTAGAAAAATAACTCTGAATCCAGTAATTCTGATACTTTGGGATTTAAAAGTAGGAGAGATTTTCAAATGTTTTTTCCCCTTGTTTGGTAAAAATAGATTTTTTTTTTATATAAAGCTCTCTAATCTTGTTAAGTAAAACTGTACTTTGCAGAATTTAAAATGTGAAACTAGGTTTTCTTTGTTTGGAATAGCTAATTTTTCCAGTGCATATTGAGGCTCTCACTGTAGTACCTATTCTGAATTTATTAAGATTTTCGTTACTTGGCAGTGGACTTTGCCTTTTGCCCAACCATGTTGCTGTGCCTTTCTTTTTTCTCATTGTGCTGCTTCTTTCCTTGTGGGGGGGACATAATTTGAAAAACATAGTTTTTAGTGTGCTTAGAACACAGCATTTGAGTTGACTTGAATTTTTGCTGATTGATTTCTTTGTAGGTGGAGTTCATAGAGTTATAAAGCAGATTTAAGAAACAAAAGTCATGTTCAGAATTTTTCAGTATTTCTCTGCTGCATATATTCGAGATTCCTTTAAAGATTACAGTTTGAATCAGTAAGGCAGGTTACGTAGTCTTCATACAGAGAGTGGCTGAGCAGGTGGTTAGTTGTAGAGGTGCTTAGAATATAACCTTGAACTAGGGGCTGGGGAAAATAAATAAAATTAATAAGGTATCAAGTGAGAGAGCACTATTATTGTTACGGCTTAAAGAAGTGAATTATATATTTGCTTGGTAGTGCAACTGTGAACCAGAATGTTTTGTCAAGGTGGTTTATGTTACTGAGTGATTATAAATGTCTTGGAAGATCTGCAGTGAAGCCAATTGATTAAATTTAGGTCTCCCTTTTCAAATACGCTGTGACCTTACAAGGCAGGGGAAGATGGCAGTGCTTAGTCAGTAGTGCAGCATTCACTGGTAGTTAATGAAAGAGCTGGGCTACCGTGGCTGTTCTAACCTCCTTCTGTCTGTTTGGCTTCTTGGTTTTCACTCTTCTTCTCATGAATCCCTTTGTATCATGTCTTGTCAAAAAGTTACTGGCAAAATCAGTGTAGATCCTGGGATGTTCCGAGTATAATGTTGTTTGCAGTTAAGTAGCATGCATAGCTGGCTACTAGCACGTTGGATTTAGCTCACTCTTAAAGCGGTTAAGAAGAAAAGAGGTTTTCAAGTTTACAAACATGAGAAGATAACGTGTGACTGTTCCAATTTGTCAATAAAGTGTAGTGCATTTTTTTGGTATTAAAATAAAGGGAGGATTGGAACGGGAAAGAAAGAAGCACCTAGAAAAGTAGCATGGCAAGAAAAAAACAGTTAAGCTGAGTGAGACCTGTATTCCCGGAGGTCTGACATGTGTAACTTATTTTCCTTTGTGCTTTCAAATAGCAAGATAGTAAAATATAGTACTGTAAGTTTGAACTTACTATTTAGAATACTTTCATTCTGTGCTTGAGGATAGGATGTAAGTGATATTACATCAGTGGACTTTTTTGTTAAATTCCTAAATAAATCTGCTGGTAGGTAATGATAACCAGTGAAGTGCAATAGAATGTTGCCTTGTGAGAGGGAAGAACTTTGTAACAGTTTTGAAGCTTGTAACTAATAACGCTTTGATATCTTAAGTAGTTTTTTATACAGTGGAGAAGTACATTGTATTAATTAAACAGAAAAGAAAGTGAATACTGGCTTGCTTTATGAAATCTAGGGTGTTAGGCAAAAAATATGTATATAAAAAACCCAAACCTGTGGTACTTAAACCAACATTATTAGTAATAGTAGTAGTAGTATTTCTTAGAGGGGAAAAAAACCCATTACTTTTGTTCTGAAAAATGGAGGAAAGCAGTGCTGAGGTTTGTTTTCAAAGTGACTTCCTCACTAGTGCTTTCTTCCTCTATCAGTTTCTTTAAGTCTGCTGCTTCTCATGCATGTTTTGTAGATAATGTCTTGAACATTTTTTCTGATTTTATGTTATAGCTGCACATAATATTACATGATTACTTCCATTTCACTTTGCGGCTAATCTAGTTGTGCTCCTAGTCTCATTTGTTGCTCTCTCTGGGGAAGAAAAAAAGCAGCTTTAAAACTTTTTAGTTCTAATGCAGGGTAGTCCTACTGGTACTTACAGTTTTTAGGCAAATCAGTGTTCTTTTTCTTTTGTTCTTTTTTTTCTCCTCCATATATAAAACCATTTTGAAATCTGTATATGGTTCAGAAGTGCTTTTATGAATGTCATGAACTCTGGCAGCTATTCTCTCTGTAGAGATATAGACCTTTGTGAAGTGAATTCTGGATGCTTGCAGAAGATTGTTGATGGCTAAGCGTGACAAAGGTACTTGGCAATGAGGAAGAATTTCTGGGTGCAAATAAGATCTGGAGAAACTTACCTGAAATGGTGGCTGCTTGGTAGTCTCTTCCAACGTGTGTTACCAGCAGATGCTGATGCTTTTGGTTTGGGAGATGTGGATGTGGCCCTTAGCTTTAGTACTCTTCATGAGCTTCCCAGGCTTGGGGAAAAGAAGTTGGGATTGTTTTGTTGGGTTTGTTTGCTGTTCGTAACATAGTTCTCTGCACTTGTAGCCACTGTTCTTTCATTCCTGTTTACTGTGTTAAAAACAAACTCATAACTAAAAGTGAAATAGTTGGTGACAAAGTAATATCTCATACGGTGTTTTATATATATGTGTATGCACACATTTGATAGAAATTTGTTGAAAGATTTAGAGTACTGTGTATTTCATATGTCTCTCCTGGTGTTTTTTCAGGGTCCCAGTAAAATGCCAGCATCCTGTTAAATGGCAGACACTGGCTATTGTGTTGAGCTCGTTTCTGTGCTGCTGGGACTTCAGCTTTTATGTCAAATGAGTCTTAGCTCTGAACAGAGTGAATTGGTTGGTTTTATTGTATATAAGGCAGTATTTCTCCGCTCAGAGCTCTGTATACATTTCTGAGGGAAAGCTTGTAAATGTCCATAGTTTTGGTTTTGTGCCATTTTTATATATGAAAACTTGTACATAGGTTTTGTCTAGCATGGAGGGTTCTCTTGGGGCTTTTGGGCTAATGCTGATGAAAGGAAGTGATAGATGAATATTTGAAAAGATGATTAGGCTTATGAAAACAGCAGATTTTATCCTTTTAACTTGAATAACTAGCACTTTGACAAAGCTGCCTTTTACTTAAGATTCAGCATTTTTCTTTCTAGTTGAAAATATTTGTGGTTTTGCTGTGACTCTTGGGTCCAGCCCAGTGGACAAGGTACAGCAAGTGATTCTCACAAAGGTCTTTGGGATGCCGAAGGAAGTTCCAGTTTATTATTAGCACAGACATCTACTGTTATGCAACATCTTTTTTTTTTTTTCTTTTTCCTGACATAAAATTAAGTAATGAAAAACTTTTGAAAATTAAACCAGTGCAGAGATGATACTCAGTTAACATGTAACCAGGCTCCCTCTGTTTCGATCTGCTGTTAGGGGCTGTCAGAAGTACTGGACCTGGTGTACCTGTGCTCTTCCCACATGGATGCAGATCTGATGTGAGAAAGCTATGCTGTTGTCATTTGGGGTGTGAACCTGGGATGAAGAATGGTTGGTTTTGTTTTGGTTTTTTTTTCCTGAGCTTGCAAAAATCCATGTTCACATCCCAGACTGATGTCAGTAAAATGGGTACATTAAACTGCTGTCAATGCTTGGCTTCCTTATGTGTTTGTTTTTGAAGAAGGTGTAAAGATTTGGTTTATTTTTGCTCCAGCTCTTCAGAACTGCCTCTTCCCCACCAAGTTACGGTAGTGGATGAGGTGAGCATTAGTAATCACTAATTTGAACAGATTTCCTCATTTCATCCTTAGTGATGCAAATGAACCTGTTTTATTTTAATCTGAAGTGGAAGGAAAACAGTTGTATGGTCAGGCATGAGCTTATGTCTCAGCAGCTGTAGATTTAAGCTGCTCCTCTTTTCATATGGAATTACATCCATATTTCTTTGTGATAGATTTCTTTCTTTATATTAGACACTTTTCAAAACAAAACAAAAAACCAAAACGAACTAGAAATTTTATTTATTAAATATAACAGATTTTGAGACCTTTAGGGCACATTTTAAGTTAAGTACAGGTTGCAGTGAGGTCCTTGGGATGGAGGTTGTGTTCTGTAGGTAACTGGAGCGAGTGACAGTTTGAAATAGCTGATCTAGGAACAAGATGTGTAAGCAGATTTTTTCCAAGACAGGTCAGTTACATCTTCACCAGTAAAGCACCATTTGTAGAAGTCAGTTTAGGACTAATGGGGCTTATTAGCTTTTGGTTGATGCTAGAGAAATATAATTATACTACTTCTGTGGATCTGTAGCAGTGCACCTCTGCCCGAGGTAATAATTCCTCTTGGAAAGTGGGATAACAGTGTGAGGAGAGGTCTGGCCTAGCATTTGAAGTGTGTGTATTGTCTGAAGATTCTCAGCCCTTTTTTTTCTTCCTAATACACCATTTTAGCTCTCTATTATGGAACTTTGTACTTTTTTGGTTTTGCTCCAATTTGGCCAAGCCTCTGAAATTTTTTTACGGGCTTTAGTACTTGGATTTCCAAAGCAATAATGAGAAAAACAACTTCACCAACATGATTCATAATGGAGCAGAAGCAAGTTTTCAAGGGAATTTTTCTGATCAATATTATATTTTTACTTGGTTTGTAATGGACATTAATGTCTCTTTACTGGAGTGAACCAAAACCTTAAATTTTGGTTGAAAATTGAGAGAACAGAATTGTGCAGTTTTCTTTTTTCCTTTTTTTTTAATTAAACTGTAAAAACCTTCTATTATTGTTGTTCCTATGATTATTATTATTGCTATCTGCCGTTCTTGCCTTGGCATGCCAGAAAATTCTGTAAAACCTTCTTCCAGGCATGGAATTAAACTGTGTTATTTTCTAGGAGTTGTCTTCATCTGGGGTTTGATTTTTATTGTTGGTTTGGTTGGGTTTTTTTCCTTTCAAGGTTCTCTAGCAATTTGGATCAATTTCAGGTTATAGGTTATATATAGAATTTTGAAGCTTGTGCTGTAGTATAGTGTTCATACCTACACATGGTTTTCAGTCACTTCTACGTAATCTTGATATATATCAATGGCCTTTTATGTTGCTTTAGAAAGAAAACTCAGAAGTTCTTTTTATAATGCAGGGAGAAAGTGTAAATTTGGAAATTAGTGAATATTTTACACAAAATACAAATATTATTGTACTATGTTAAATATTTATTCAGTTGAAGCATTGAAATATAATTTCTTGTGATGATAATTAAAACTGAATTAATGTAACTGTGACTAAAATTAAATTTGACATAGGGGTGGATAGTCCTGACCATAATGATTGTAGTTGGCTTGTTTATTTGGTTTTGGTTTGCTGGGGTTTTTTTGTTTGTTTGTTTTGACAGCATCTGTATGCTGGTGCTATCTTTTGAACTCTGAAATTCTTCTATCTCCAAGGAGTCTTATTTTTGCTATTGCTTGATACTTTTTTCTTTGTCCAGGCTACGTTACTTTTTCTATGCCTTTCATTCACGTCAATTCAACTTTTTCCCTTTTGCTTTTCAATTAAGAACTGAATCAAAGCTGCTACACTAGGCAAATGAGAATGTCCACTTGAAAAATGGAATGTAAAATAATTTATATTAAATAGTATTTTTGCACAGTGAAAGTTTGTTTTTCTAACTGTTAAGATTCCCTCTCCACCCTTGCCTTCATTCTAGATTTTTTTGCTTCTATGATTTTTGTAGATGGCTTAGGTTTGGGGTTTTTTTTCTCTTAGTCTGTGTATTCTGAGGAAGGCACAGTGTAGGCCTACTTGTGGATAATGTTTGCTGATCAGTAGCTATAACAAGTATTGAGTACTTCTGGGTTTTTTTAGAAAAAATATACCGTTAAATTTCAAAAAAAGGAAGCTAAAGTTTATTACTTTCAGTTGGTTACACTGCAGCCTTTAGTATTCAGTATTTTTAAATCTAACTTATTTTAATGATGACTGTGAAAGTGAAACTTAAGAAGTTGCTACAGTTACTGCTTCAGTGTTGTGTTTAGATTTTTCATGTTGTAAGTTTAATTTAATCTTGTTGAATTCTAGTTATGTAGCCAGCTGAATTTTTCTCAAATACTGCATATACTAAGGTGTTTACACGAGTTGCATAGGATCTGATTTTCTTTAAAGGTGAAAAATATCTGTGATAAGTAGTGAGGAAAAAGGAACGTGTCTGTCCTATAGGTATACTTGTATTTTGCAGTTCTTTAATGGAAGAAACTATGTCTAAGAAAGTTTTAACATTTTATAGCAACCTGTGTAGGTGCAGTATCTTGACTGAGTAATACAGATTTATTTTTTTTTAATGTGTGATCTTTCGTATTTCATAGACTTGCTTATTCTATAAGCACGGTGATAACAGTTGCCTTAAAAAAAAGTAGTTTGTTAGGAAGAGCAGATACACTGGGAAGGAAGCTAGACTGAATTTTAACTGGGTAAACTACTTTTTTGAAACAGGAGATCAGCAAAATCTCGAAGCAGAAGTCCCTATTCCTCCAGGCACTCGAGATCTCGTAGCAGACACAGGTTGTCTAGATCCAGAAGTCGCCATTCGAGTATTTCTCCTAGTACATTGACTCTGAAGAGCAGCCTGGCTGCTGAGCTGAACAAAAACAAAAAAGCAAGAGCTGCTGAGGCAGCCAAAGCCAGTGCAAAGGCTTCCAATACTTCAACACCTACGAAGGGAAACACGGACACTACTGTGAGTGCACCTCAAGTGAACAACGTAAAGGACCTGAAGAAAATCAAAACTGAGCATACACCTTCTCCTACGAGCAGCACCAATTTGAAGAATGACAAGGCAAAAGCAAAGGTCTCGCTTCCTGAAACAAAAGGGGAAAATAATTTAATTGCAGACAAAATTCCTAAGCAGAAACCTGCAGCAGTAAAAGAGAATAAGTTACCTGTTGTAAAACAGCCACCAGTCACTGTAAAAGAGAAAAGCAAACCCAGTACACCGAGTCTAGTACCCAAGGAGAAGGATCGAATCGTTGCACTACCAACCTCCACACTGCCACCCTTGCCTTTGCCTCCCACGCTGCCTGAAGATAAAGAAACTGATAGGTGAGTTCTGACACAGATTTGCTTGTCGGGGTTAGCTGTTCCTTTTTATTATTGCCTGTCCTTTTTTTGTGGCTGTTACCATGATTGTTTCCTTTGGAAAAAAAACAAACAAACCTATTTGTTAGTTCAGGTTGATGCATTAGGTATTTTGGTCTTGCTCTTTAGTTGTTTAACATGGTGATTATTAGTGAACTGGAGGAATTTGATCTTAAAAATAACTGGTTCTTGTAAAGAGAAGAGTTTAGTCTAGGAGAAATTTTTCAATAAAAAGCACACTAAAGAGGTGATTTAAAATTGCTGGTATGTAATAGCAGCAATTACATACTGCTTCAAGATTTCAAGTTCAGTGCCAGCATGTACATTCTTCCGGGGAAAAGTTGAATTCAGCAGCAGTATGTGAAAATTTTTTAATTAGCTGGGGTTTGAGGTAAAGATTCTCTTCCCTTTGGAGGCAATTGTTTTTATAGCTGTGCATTATTCTAGTGTAATTAATCTGACATCAGTGTTATTTTGAGTATGTATAACAGGTTTGAGGTTCATGGCTTGTCATTTGTGTTAGCTTTTGAAGCATAAAAATTAGTCTGTAGTGAAGAAATTCATGTCTGTATTCCAAGTGTCATCTGAATTTAGACTACATGAAGTCTCTTCAGAGTCCTAACAGAGAATGTGCTGTGATTTGCATTGGAAAATTATGCTGTTGAGCTGTCATTTACCCTTTTTTTTTTCTTTTCTCAATTTCATCACCAAACCAAAAGTTACTTTTATTTTTACTCATAGTATTACAAGCCTCTCACATGTATACGAGAAATCAGCTACTCACAATGAGTAAATTTTTTTTAGCATTGGAGTAATAATTGTGATATTTCTTTGTAAAAAAAATCACATCATGAAAGAAAAATTCAAAACCTTATAGAATTCTTAATTTGCATTCCATATCTGTGAAACTAACTTTTCTTCCCGTGTTCTTTGAGAAGTGTGCAGTGTTTCTTTGATTAGTAAAAGCAGTTATAACTAGAGGTGTAAATGTTGCTCCCGGGTTTGCTAGTAATTTAATTCTAAGTTAAACATTGGGATGCCTTGGCAAATAAATACAACCTAACAAGGTATTGGGCAGATATTTATTTTCTTTTAGTAGTAAAAGAGAAATCTTGTTTCTTGCCCTTTAGCACTAGCAATGTCATTCCAGTTGTTCAGAGTCACATCTGTGTGGTGAACACACAGTTGTACTTAAATTTATGACAAAGCCATCATCTCTGGGTAAATGGAATTTCCAACACACTTAGTTGAGAGCAAGATTTACTGAACTAAAAACTAGGCTAACTAGTTTAAATATGACTGGTGTTGCAGCATTAATTGAGAAAATATGAAATGAGATTTCATCTTGAAGCTGGCTAGTTGCTTCTCATTGTTAGTATTTAATGTAATACCTGTTTTAAGCGTAGCTAAACTGCACAGAAGAGTTAAGGTACAATTAAGCTACAGTTCTATCAGCACTGGGCTCATTCTCATTTGGAAATGAAAAAAAGCCTAATGCTTGCAAACAGCTGCATTAGAAAGATTAATGTCAAGTAATAGAATGTAATTTATGCTTTGCTTAGTTTTGCCTATAGGCTGTTATAAACTTAGATCAGAATGGTTGTGATTACAAGTCATTATAAAGCTTAAGTCATCAGAAGAAAAATGATCGATGTTTCTTAGCGGGGAGGAGGGAAAGGCCCTCGCAGTTACTATAGGAAATTCTGCCAACAAAGAAAGCTTGATGGTATGCAGAACTGGCTGCTTCCTAGTCTGGTGTCAGTTGTGAAGTTCAGGAAGAATCTGATAAACCCACCAACCTACCTAAAGAACAGCAGTGTTGCCCAACCACTGTGTAGGTTAACTGAGAGGGAAAGCTCTTCTGGTGGTCAGTGACATGTGATTTGACAGACCTGATAAAAAAGGCTGCTCTTGGCTGCCTCCGTTTTCCTGTATCACTTTTATATGGATGTTCTAAAACAGATTTTAATGTACTTTCACTAGTATTGAAAGTGTGGGGGCAAAATTCTGAAAGAAATACGAATATGTGAACTTCAAGATTAAAAAATTTTCTTTACTGTGGTAATTACCTGCCCTGTCTAGTGGTTTATTCTTTATAGCATGTTAACCATTGTATTTGTGAGGAGGGCAGGATGTGCTTCCTGGAGGTGCTGTGTTAAATTNTTGTGAGGAGGGCAGGATGTGCTTCCTGGGGGTGCTGTTTTAAATTCAGGCAGTGACAGCTTGAGAAGTGCTAGAAGACATTCGAGTGTTCTAACGTTTTCATGGGGAAGCATAGACATATGCAAAAGACTGGAATGTATAAAGATTGCTAATTGCAATTAATGTAAGAAAGAGTATGCATTCTCCATGCTGGGAGATTTAAAGCAAGGTGCTATGTGAGAGTCCTGTGGGGGAGAAACAGTTATGTAATTATATAAAGTTTAGAGATGGTCATGGCTTTAAAATTGCTGGATTTGAGGCAGCTGAACAAATCTAGCTAAACTGAAGGAAGTTCTGGTCAAATGGAATCGTATATTAAAAAAAAAAAAAGCAGCAAATATGATGTTTTCAGAATTTCCCCATTAGAATGAGAAGAGAATTATTGTGTCTAGTAA
>VYZX01008643.1:54114-67295 GCA_013401335.1 Brachypteracias leptosomus | reverse complement strand
GCTGCTGTACATGCCTCTGGGGGATTTTTCTCAAGACAGAGATTAACTGTCAGTATCTGTTATCTAATTATGGTTGATGATTAAAAAATGGTCAGATATCAGTAACCCATGGCAGAAAAATATTTAGTCATTTCTTCATCTGAATTTCCCCCACACACACACTTGATTTGCATGCTGATCACTAGGAACGTGTTGAATCTGGAGTGTTTCAGCAAATGTATGAGATTGGAGTCTGTGAATGAGGTGAACCGCCTCGTCATGCCCTGCGGTGTTACTGTAATCACGAACGAAGCTCAGTATCTCTGGAAACCAACTTTATAGAGAACCAGATTAGGATAATACTCTCTTTTATATGAGAAGTCAGAGTACAGATTTTACCCCTGCACTTCTGATGTCTGGCAGCATCTGAGCTCTAAATGTTCTTAATAGTCTAGGCCACAAGCTTGGGAAGAAGTTTGTGTGGTTGAAGTCGTCTGGGCTGATAAGGTTTGTGTGTCATCTAACCTCAGCTGTGTCATCTAACCTCAGCTTTCACCAGAAAGGTCTGTTTGCATGGTTTCTGTAGAATTTTGGTGTTTAGCTGTGCATCTTCCAGAGAGCTATTTCTGAGCCATTTGTAAAGCATCCATCAAAGCCCTGCAAATTCTAAGAGCAGAGATTTCAAATGTTGATGCATTGACAGCTTAGAATGTATTTTTTTAGAATAGTTCTGATAGGTTTTCTGTTATGTGTGCCAATATCATTCTACTGTGTTCAACTTATTAGCAAAATTGTGTCTTTTTTTAGTAGTTTGCGAGAGAATCTTCCAGTGAAGCCAACTAAAGAAGCAGAGAAGAAACTTCGCCATCTGCTTGCAGACTTGCCCCTTCCACCTGAGTTGCCTGGAGGAGCTGACTTATCCAAAAGCCCTGAAGAAAAGAAACCAGCAGTTCCGTTACACAGCAAGAGAAGACCAAAGTATGTTTTCTTAAAGCCTATCAAACAAGTGGAAGTGATGACACTTTCTTAAAATATATTCTTTTCAAAAGAATTCTGCTTTCTAATGACTTTTTTAATACTGATGAGGCTTGAATCGAACTGTGGAGGTTTTTGTCACTTAATTNGACATTCTTCATACTCCAGCAGTCACTAGCTGATAGTAGGAAGGGAATCTGCCTCTGTGCACCACAGCTCTGAAGTGTTGCATATTGGGTATTTTTCTTGCCATATATCTGACCTTACAACGGTGACTTAATTTTTAAATTTCACATTAAACTATCATTCAAATGAGCAAGCAGGCACCACTGTGATACGTAAGAGTGTTGTCACTACTCCTGAATAGTGTGTTGAAATACATTCTTTCTATGTGCTGTATGTTGCTTGACCATTTTATGTTCAATTAGTAGATTTTTTTTTTTTTTTTCTGTGACTGCTTGCCCTTTTGGCTTATCAGCACATGCTTTGAATGCTGGAAAATTTTCTACTTCAGCAGTAACTGAATCATAAAGAATCACACACCAGCCTTAGTTCCATCTTTCTGACCTCCAGAAGAATGAGCAGTGTAATTTTAATTCCACCTTCATTCTTCACCCATGCTTGTCTCAGTTTGCAAACTCTGCTTCTTAAATTGAACTCTCACAGGTTTTATTTTTTACATCTACCTTGAGAACTGTTGCAAATCATCGTTAGGAGCTTCTTCCGGCTCTCCTGGGATTCCGTTCTTTGCACATTTAACTTTTTAATCCTATCATAACCCTATTGCCTGTTTGGCAAACTTCAGGTTGTTCACGTGTGGCAATCATTTCTTCACCTCCAGTAGAAGTTGTTGTTCTCTGTATTGCATGGGTCCAAACAGTTACAGCAAACCTCCTATTAGCTTTGCATTCAAATCCTGGGCAAAGAGTGGCCTTTGTGATACCTTATAACAAGCTGTGCAATGGGCTTTTAAAGCAAGTGGATATTATGTCATGAGATCTGTGGTATGTGTATCATACACACTGGGTAGGGCAAGTCCTTTTTAGAGCTAACAAAGATACCTGTGCTCTCAGTAAACTTCCCAGATGCAGTAGTAAACTTCCAAGAACAAAACAGTTGAGCTGACGTGCAGTCTTTAGATATGATAGAATCATGGAATGGTTTGAGTTGGAAGGGACCTTAAAAAACCTCTAGTTCCAACCCCTCTGCCATGGACAAGGACACCTCCCACTAGACCAGGTTGCTCAAAGCCCCATCCAGCCTGGCCTTGAACACACCCAGTGTGTTGAGGCATCTGCAACCTCCTTGAGCAACCTGTTCCAGTGTCTCACCACCCTCAGAATGAAAGAATTCTCATTTTCTAATCTAAATTTACTCTTCTCCAGTTTAAAGCCTCGATTGTGAGTAGATTGTATTTCTGCCATTTTGCAGAATCCAGCTTTGTCCAGCCCAGAGAGCAGTAAAATGATAAGGGAAAATTCTCTGCACTGTAAACGTGGCAGTGACACTTCTGCTTGTAGGAAGTATACTGGTGAATTTGGGAATTCTTTAGTCATCTACCTCATATCTTGAACCATGTAGTATTTCTAGCTAGATATAGGCTTTCTGTCCTGTGATGATGTAGTAGTAAGAAATCCAGAGCAGATGTAGGCCTCTGTCTCTAAAGCTGCTGTTGATAATGACTCTTATATGGGAGTTTATTGATAGACGTGGTGTGGAGTATCAGGACCCAGCTGAGTGAGGTGTGCAGGAGGAAGAAGACGGGCCTTACAGTGGGTAGCTGAAAATTCTCATTTCTAGTTTTGCTTCTCCATGTGGTAGTTTCCCAGGAATGGTTAATTCTGTTTCCATTCCACATAGTGTTTGGTCCATTCAGAAATAGTAGTGAATGAGAAGGGGTTTAAAAACAAATGAGGAAACACAATTCTATATCCTGTACTTTGTTTGCTAATCTTAATGGGTTTTATTTACATTTTCTCTCAGGGGAAATGGTGGCACTAAAGAAAGTACGTCTGGATAATGAAAAGGAAGGGTTTCCAATTACAGCTATTCGGGAGATTAAGATTCTTCGACAGCTTAATCACCAGAGCATTATCAACATGAAGGAAATAGTGACAGATAAGGAAGATGCTTTGGACTTTAAGAAGGACAAAGGTATGTACACTCTTTCTGGTCCTCTTAATAGAGCGCTCTGCTAGACTGGATTTGAAGTTAAGCTTCATTAAAAAATAGGTTTGCATATTGTGAATATGTGAATGTGACAGGCGATTTTAATTTTGATTTCATTACTAATAGAAGTCGTTCATTTAACTCAGCTGTGCCTTTTGCTCATAGAAACATCTTTACAGATATTTTGTGGGATTAAAAAATGTGTTACTTGATACCATTTTTGCTGGAGAGGAACAGGTGTTGACTCTCAGATTAGGGAGGCCAGCAACAATAGGAAGGTCTTAATTGTGAGCTTTTTTAGCCTTTTATTTTTCTCATGGTATTTTCTTACATAATTTAGGGTATTGTAGGCTCAACGATGAAAAAATTATTTCGTTGTAGGCCTTGACTTTATTTGAATTGTGCCTCAGTTCCTTTTTTCATAATGGGGCGTGTGCATCTCGAAGGCTTAGAAGGAAGATAAATGAAAACAATGAAAAGCAAGATTTGGGTGGTGGTGTTTTTGCCCAAATAGAAGACACATAGATTTTACTCTTTTGGTTCCTTCAGTGTTAAGTCTGGCTTGTTTGAGTCACTGCAACTTCCTTAGGCTAGAGAATCATGGAAACAGAGTGGGAATGGTGCAGTGTTGTTGCTTGGGTACTTTTGATATTGGTGTGGTCATTTTGTCTTTGGAGGCCATTTCCTTTTAGGCCCAAGCCTTATAAACCTATTATTTTGGGGTATTTTAGTGTCATTTGGTCTATTAGATACACGGTTTGGCTGAGAAGGGTGTTGGGAATGTGGTACCTGTGCTGCTTCCCTGCTTTCCCTCCCTGAGTTTGTCCAGCATGCCCAGCACTAGCGTGGGTAGAAAATGCCGTAGGTCCTGCATAGCCAGCAGAAACACCAGGTGATGTGGTGGTGAGTCAGAAGATGGCTGTCAAAATTAAGCAGGAATTAGTTTGGGGGTTTTTCCTAGCATCTTTAGAAAGTATAATACATTGAAGAGTATACAGCACTGAAACACTTTTTTTTAAAATTGTGTTTCAAAGTGGGAAACATCTAGCAGAAGAGTTTGTCTAGATATGTGTAGGTTCAGTGGTCAGCACTCACTCTGAATCCTGACAGCCTGCAATAGCCAGTTCAGGCTTTTCATCTGAATCTTGTACTGAGTTTTAATTAGGTCTAACCTACTTGGCTAATGAGACCACACTGAGCTTTGACTTAATACTTAGACTCATTAATTAATTTTCTCCCTTTCTGTTTGATGCCGTGTCTAGGATTGAATTTGAAAATTTTTTGGTGTACTTCAAACTGTCTCAATTTAAAATGTTGTTTGGGTTTTTTTTTGTCCAAGTCTGTGCTTTTGATATTGCTTTCAATTTAATTTCTCATTCTTATTTAAAAGCTTATTAAAACAATTACATTTTCAGAAAATGTGCAGAGGAAGGGGCTTCTTTGGAGATGCCAGAATAAAATTAGTTTCTGATAGTCTCTTGAAAACATTAGCATGATAATGAGGCTGTGCTATTATGACTTGTCTGTGAAAAGATGGATTTTTTTTTTTTTTTTCCATTCTGTTTTTCTCTAATGAGTAGTTCATTGTGAGTTTGAGGATTTATAGCTGAGATGTTGTGGCCAAATTGTACTCTGTGCAGGGCATGAATGCAAGTGGGAGGAAGCTTGGTCATTTTCAGGGGAAACCATTGCAAACAAAAGTAGGCAAAAATAGGCTGGGCTTAAGAAGGAACCATTGTAAAATTGGTAGTGATGTCTTAGGCAGGGCTTCCAGTAGAAACAAAGTGTTTTGCCCTCTGATGAACAAGCCTGTGCTTAATATATGTCACATGCTTATCTTAGCTTTGGAATATAACTCTTACAAAACCATGCTGTGACCCCATCTGGAGGGAATGAGAATATTTCTGCCAACACATCTTCTATGACTTAATATGAGTAAAGTTAATTTTGTGTCTAAGACTATCATATCCTAATCTATTACTTGTCTGCTTATTCACATAAGGTGGATTGTTTTGGGGGAATTGATTTGTTTTGAGTCTTTGTTTTTTGCTGTTGTAACTCTGTAGTTTAAAATGCAGCAAATTTAGTTTTCTGATAATTACATAAATGTTGGGCACGCTCTGTACAGTACTTGTTTTAAGGATGTTATTTAAGATGGTAACATTGGCCTGCAAACCAGCAATGGCTTGACTTGTACAACTTTGTCCTGATACTTCGGGGTGTGTTACATGTTGAAGTGACATAAGCCCGTATCTTCTAGACTTCTGAATGTCTGACTTGTCTCAGTATTTTCAACAGCAGTTTACTTTTAAAGAAAATAGAAGAAAAGATATCTGTGTTCTATTCTGGCCAGCTTGGGGTATTAAGTTTAACAATAGAAACAGCTTTAATAGGATTGGTTTGATTCTAGACCAACACAGTGGAGCAGTGCCTTACAGATGTTTTAAGTGTATTTCCATCAGTGGAAATAGAGTACATCAGGCAGCACAATTGTTCATCTAGGTTGGACATGTACACAGCTGAGTGGGTGATACGTGGGTCTGCTGAAGATGTGAAGTTCTTACCTTTGCTGTCTTCACTAGGTGTGAGACATGCTTGGTCATGAAGCTGAAGAATGGCTTTACTGATTACTAATTGGTAATGTAACCTCTTGATTCTGAGGCATGATCCTGCCAGGTAGAACGTGTATATTGGGTGTGGTGAGGAGGAGTATCCATTTCTTATGTAGGCTTTTCTCCCCTGCCTGTCCTTCAGAGGGAGGGAGGTGGAGGCACAGGCTTGAGGATGGGAACACATGACTCATAGGTTGTGTTGTCTTGTGTATCTGCATCACCGCTGGCTTACAAAAAAACTCTTCTGAACACACTGTTAAAACCTCCTCTGCTGCTTCGGGACATGAAATATCATTTGGCTTGATAGCACTGATGAGCTGTAGTTTCCATTCATTTTTTTTCCGAAGTCCTCAGAGCTCTGGTTATTTTTGTTGAAAATCGTTTCTTTTATTGAGCTAGTGCAGGAGCAGTTGTGGGTGTCAGTCTTTGACAGTAGTAGCCTGACACTTGTTGCCAGCAGACTTGGTTGTTAAGCACCTAAACTTTGTTTGCTTTTCCTTTTTATTTGCTTGATGGTAGTTCAGATTAATTGGAGCTCACGTTCATGAACTTCAGCTCATGTCCTTTCAGAGCAGAGTTTGGAGCACAAGGAATGTACTTTGCAGAAGATTTTCATCTTCCCTTAGTGTTTGTTTTTGTCTAAGTTTGTGTGATGTTCCCTGTGCAACAGTAATTGAAGAAAACAGGATTGAAAGCAAAGAGCTATTTCCTAGGTATATTCAAATCCACACACCTCATAAGCTGAGTTAATTGAGCCACTTCATCAGTTACAAAGTGAATCATTGAGGGGAAAGGCTCTTCTTACTTTGGGCTTTTGTCAGCTCTGCTTTTTCTCAGAGTCTGTCATGTATATACTATAGATATCTCTTTTTTTCCTTTGGGCACCTGTGATGGTCCTTTGGTTCTTAGTTGCTTCTTTATCAACTAGAAGCTGTTTGCAATTGCTCAAGTCTGGCTATGGCACTGCCATGATCTCTTCTTACTGAACACGTGGAGAGTGCTTGATTTAGCTTTTCTTGCTGTGAATGCAAACTGTAGGTGTGTTGACTGACATCTCTTCCTCCTTTTGGCTGGAAGAGGCATTTTTAAACTGTTAACCTGAGGGAGGATGTAAAACTTTGCATGGGAGACTCTAATAAGAAAGGTCTGGTTAACATTGCAGTTTGGTGGTTTTGTTTGGTGTTTTTTTTGTGTGTGGATTATCTGTTTGGATTGTGTGTGTGTGTTTCTGTCATTCATATTAAGATCTAAGTTTAATTTAGCTAGATTAAATTCAGATGTGCTACATAAATTAACAAACCTTTCTAGCCATGAAGTGGGTTTTTATCTCAACAGTCCTGTAGTACACATGTCAAAAGGACATTGATTCTGGTATGTTGTTGTTTGACTAGCAGGTTATTTTCACAGCTAAGCCAGGGAGGAGTAATTCTGAAAGCTTGTGGTTTGGATGGAGCCTGATAGCAATCATGTAGTCATCAGAGAGTACGTCACTACAGGCTTCCTTCTCTAATTGTATCATAGTGGGTTTTATTTGGGTGTCCTCGGAAGCTGAATAAAACCAAGCTGGTCAGAATTTCAGAAACCTCCAATGATCTACAGCTTGCCTTGCCGTTCCTGAAATAGCTGATAGAAACTTCTTACCCAAACAGTTTTCATGCTACAGCCAAGTGATCAGGAATGATGTGACTGCTGGAGTGGTGCTTCCAGTGTGTGTGTGCTGTACTCTGCTCCGACCTGGCATGAGTCCAGACCTCATTGAGGGGCTTTTGGCAAAATGAGAAAAATTTCTGATTATTAATCAAAGAATTTTGGTATATTTGATTTACTTTTCCTCGGCTTTTAAGATTTTTGTTCAAGTTGTTATTTCCCTGTAGTATGTGATGAAACAAGGACAGTATTTACTCCCAGGGTACACCTATTTCAGAACATGTTTCCATGTACATGGAGTTTGGATTGGATTTGTTTCAAGAAGAGAATGCAGTTGACCTTGCAATGGAAGAATAA
Source organism: Brachypteracias leptosomus (assembly GCA_013401335.1). Taxonomy (NCBI): domain Eukaryota; kingdom Metazoa; phylum Chordata; class Aves; order Coraciiformes; family Brachypteraciidae; genus Brachypteracias; species Brachypteracias leptosomus. Next base: position 59,556 of record VYZX01008643.1, on the reverse strand, counting down.
CACTGGCATCAAATAAAAACTTCAACATTGGATGAAAATATATATAAAAAAATTAAAAGGGAAGGAAAAATTCTGGTTTTATTAAACTAAATTTGTCTTCGACAAATGGAGAAATAAGTATAGCAATGATGCTTTCTTTAGTCTTAAGGTGATTAATTCAGTGGCTATGCCTTTATTTGATGATCCACAAATTAGAAAATAGATTTCTAAAATGTGAGTAGAAAGAAAAGATGAAAGTCTGTTTAAGGGACATTAAGGGATTTAAATGTAAGGATCTTTAAGGAATTGCTGTACAATTTCTTCTTTAGTTTTCAACCTCTATTTGATAAAATTCTGTTTAAAACTGTCTTGGAATGTAGAGTATCATGAGTATTGGAATAAAAATGCTAAGGAAATGGAAGAGTAAATACTATCCAATTATCTTTAATCAATCAAGAGGGGAAAATAATTGATGTGCTGCATAGAAGAAGCTGAGAAGGCTTATTAGTGAAATGAAAATTTGGTGGAGTCTCATTTTGAACAGCACGTACAGAACAAAATGTTGAAAACCTGTTCAGCACTCAGCATTGTACATACCATCCGCTGAATGAGGCAGGGTTGGTTTTTTTTGTAAGCATTTTTGTATTTCAAGATACGATTGTAATGCATTTATACAAGCATTGAATTAAAATTTGCACATAATAAGGCACTTCTGGTCTTCTGGTTCCTCTGATCTATATCTAATCAGGTATTTTGAGAAACCCAAACACTATGAAATTATGTTACAAACTACTTGTTTCAAAGCTATCATGTAGGCTTTTGGATTGTTCTCCCCTGCTGCTCCCCCAGCCCAAACCACTTGTGTCTTGCTTTGGGAACAAATGTGTAACTTGATGTCCTGCTTTGTTGGATCTGTGTGATTTGATGACAGTCTAAATAAAAATCCAGAGCTTGCATGTGTCACAAAAAATGCCAAGTATGTTTTGTTACGTTTTTTGACTCATTACAGAATCCTTTATTACAGAACAACAGTGCTACTTTGTATGGAGTTTACCCATTTTGTATATTTTTATATATGTATATGTACATATATTTGTATAATGCTTTACAGCACTATACCCCAGCTCATTTTGTGTCTTGGTTAAGAAGAATGATTCTACTAGAGCTCCATGCTGCTACTAGACTTGAAATATATGAACAAGAGGAGGAGAGATGTGTTAATCCTTTAATTATTCTAAACCGATATCTCACTTTCTGACCCTTACCAATCTTAACTGGCAGAATGGTCAAAAAGATGAATTTTTGTAAGGGCAAGTGAAAGAAGTAGGGTGTGGGTTGTTTCCATTTGAGTCTCCTTTATTTATTGTGTACCTCCCTGATAGATTCAGCTGCTGTCTCTTAGCCCACATTCAAAAGTAGGCAATATTACTACTGTTCAGCTGTTCCAGCTGCTGCTTTATCAACATGCTGTGACATTAAGGTTTCTTATTATCACAGTAGATGAAGGAATGGAGATGAGCTGTGGGGTATTAGCCAAGAAAATGGGGCACCCAAGACGTAACCCTTCCCCCGTCAGTGCTTTGCTGCAGCATGTGCAAATGGACCATAGGCTGCCTCCCACCCCACGGGGACTGACTTACTGGGAGGTTCAGGTCTTTAACTTAACAGCAGTAAGATGAGTAACGTAAAAATCAGATAAGTAATTCTGGCTTCCTTTGAATTGTGTGTGCCTAACAGAGCTCTAGGTGTTTTTACAACACTGCTTCCAGAAATGTGGATATTGGGCAAAGTTACAGGAAATAAAAGGTTGTTTTCAAATGTAACCTCCAAGTTATTGAATGTCTTGGCCTCATAAAGGAAAGAATTATTCTTTTTTCAGTTTTCCTTTTTGAGATGTTTGTGTGGTGTTTGTTTTGATTGACCTAAAGGATGCTGTAAACTTGAACTCAGGCTATACTGTAGTAGGCAAACTTCTGCCTGTGCATAGTTCACTTGTGAAGCCTTCCATGGCTGTTTTCTCCTTCCTGAATATCTGTAGCTTCTTTCCCTCAAAGGAAGGAACAGATCCTTCAATCTAATGAAAAGCAGTGGAGATTTGAAATGATCAAATGGAATAACGTCACTGTTTTGTTGACTGAAACTGTGGATATCTATCACAAAGGGGCACCACATTTGTCTAAAAATAAACTAACAAATTTCACTTCAATTTGCTTGATGCCTTTTTTTCAGCTACAATCACTTCCAAATATAGTTTGAGTAATATTGAAAACCAAGTTTTGATGGTTAGATTGCCAAGGCTAGTAACACTAATAGTTTCTCATCACTAATGAAGATGATTCAGCTTTTACAGTTTTTCTTTTTAAAGCAATCTAGCATGGTGTAGTATGTAGGTAGTAAATAGGTAGTAGTGCACAAGTGTAATGGATCCGTGCATTTGCTCTTGCTCTGACATGGAAGGAATATTTAGCATTTATACTGTTCTAGTGTATATTTCTTAATGAGAGTTGCAGAAACTATAAATAATTGGATGTCATCCCCCAGGAACTACTCTGGTTTATTTATGAATGGGCTCCCTTGTTATCAGCTTTCTTTCTTTGAGGGTACCAGTTATGATTGCTGGTTATAGATAGTGGTGAAAAATCCCGGGAGCTAGTGGCAGAGCAGAGATTGCTCAAGGCATGGAGCCTACTTTGCATATAAACGAGAAGCCTGGAGTGTTCAGCTGTTCCCACTAAACAGGTCTGCGATCCCATGACCCTTCCCAGCCTTTCTCCTTGTCATGTGCACACAGTGTGTACTCTGCTGCTGTGACAAAGTTAACTTGCCTTGGTATTTCAGAGCAAGAAGATACCAAGATCACCGGTGTTCAATTTTGTTGAGCTGGCATCCTCTGAAGGGCAAATCTAGATGATTCTGGCACTGCAGCATTAGTATCAGGTGTTTTGTTCCAAGGCATTTTAAAATACGTCATGATTCATACTTCAGCAGTTCTCAGTGAAGTAGACTTAACTCCAGTTTGCCAGCTCTCTTGTGTTGAAAGACCAAGATGAGGAGCCTCTGCTTTTGGTGTTCTGATGAACTGCATTGCTGAGCTCAGCTATGCAAACGGTAACCCAGCAGACTTCTGGTTCTTCATGCTCTTAGTACTTCTTTCCTGTTGAAGTGGTGGGATTGAGTTGTACCTGCTTGGTGTACCTCCTGCTCCACCTCCACATGAATACTGGGGTATTTTATGACCAGTATTCTGCTTTTTCTGTATGACATACAGCAGGCTGAAAGGACCTAAATTAAAAACAGTTAACTCCATGTGTCTTATGCAATGGCCTGTGGCTTAGCTGCTCTACACTGATCTTTGTTACAAGTGTAACACTTACTGTATGAGCAATATTTACTTTGTTTGTTAAATAGCAGATGGATTTAGCACTCTTTCTTCTCTTTTCAGCTACTATGCAAGAAAACAAGTCAGTTCATTAGAATTTGGCCATGTGTGTTTTCATTCTGGCAAGCTGACTTCTCACTACTGCTCCAAGACTTCCCCTAGCTTCTGGATTGAAACTTCTTATTTAGAAACTATAACCTGTAATGAGTTCTTGATGGGCAAAAGCTATTTGTATTTTGTAGTGGTGGCTTTGGAATCTCTTGGGGCAGGGGGCTTTTAAAAATGGAAGGTAGACCCTCTTGAATGTGGTTTCTGTGTTGCCACCAGTGTACTGCAGGGACTGCACTGTCTTCTCTGTCCCAGAGTTAAGAAGAAGGGGGAAAAAATACGTACTAAAAAGTAGATTTCACTGGGAGTGGTTGTGCTAGAGATTGGTTATTACTGCTTCTGAAGCAGTCAGCACTTTTTCTCTTTAAGAATACTTATATATATCAAAGAGCCTTGGCTTTAATAGCTTTATTTGCGGAATTACACAGGCTAATGTGAGATAAGACCAGATTCTATTACGCTTAATGTATGTATGTGGCAACTTGGAATATGAACTCCCATCTTTGCAGAGCTGCTGTTGCTAGTAGGTTAGTTCTGCTTTCTCAATTTGTCTTATCTTACAGGTATTTTTAGTCTGAGAAGAGCAGGCTTATTTCTGACCCATTTCCACACTGAAAGTTTAAAAAAAAAAAATCAGTGACTGAATCGTGACAGATGAACTATTGGTGTACATATTTTGCTTCCCCCCAAACTTTACATGGGAATATTAACCCAGTTAATTTTTCTTTAAATAAAATGGATTAAGATTGAGAGCCATAGAGTGCATGTCCAGCTAGAGTAAAGCACCATATGGTAGCATTATATTTGTTTTCACAAACATTTGGCTAGTATAATTGTTTACATGAGAAAGCAATTTTACGAAAACATTTTACTGTACTAAATTTCATTGCTGTTGTTGGACATGAGGTACAGCTATAAATATTGCAGAAAATGCAAACAGTTGTGGGAAAAAATACTTGCACCTTTCAAAAGTAGGGAGCAATGCTTTGGATGGCTGTTAAATCAATTCTTTTCTCTCTCTCTTTCTCCTGCCCTTTCCCTTTCTTTTCCTAGGTGCATTTTACCTGGTATTTGAATATATGGACCATGACTTGATGGGACTGCTGGAATCTGGTTTGGTTCATTTTAATGAAAATCATATTAAATCCTTTATGAGACAGCTGATGGAGGGCCTGGCCTATTGCCACAAGAAGAACTTTTTGCACAGAGATATCAAATGTTCAAATATTCTACTAAATAATAGGTATGGATATTACTTAAAGTATGTAAAAAAAATTGTATGATAACATCATCTTTAAATCTTTTCCATTTTCACAGTTTACCTCCTTTAGGTCATTAGCAAAACTTTTTTTTTAGATCGCCTAGTTTCCTTAAAATCAATTGTAAGTTATTAATCTGGTAACATTATTGCTTAACACTGGATCCTGCAATTGTGTGTTAAACTTAGCTGTGTTAAAACAGCAGGATTAAAACTTGAAGCTTTTAGATTAGAGTATGGGGAAATTATCTGAGTTTAAATATATTAAAAGAGAATTTTAGGACGTAAGTGTTTGATGTGTATTTTTTGCCATCTCATTTCAAGATGAAGTGTGGCTAGGCTGGTTCTTCGTGACATAATTCTGAGGTCCTCATCTTCATCAGTCAAGATAATGCTTTAAGAGAGTATTTGATCAGGCATCTTCACACATACTTTGGCTTGCAATTATAGCCATAATCAAATAGGGATAAAGAATTTTCCCTGTTTCCTACTACTTTAACCACTTAAACCAATTTCTTACTACTTTAACCACTTGTAATTATAAATCATATTGGTGAACGTGCTTTTGTTCAGCACAACAGCAGCAAATAAAAAGCCTGTGTGAAGATGGTGGGTAACTTGAGCACAGAACTATTTTTTGCCACATCCAGCAGTACTAAAAACAGGGAGAAACTGTAAGAGTGAGGTTTATAACAGCAAAAAATAGTATTTTTACAAA
>VYZX01008643.1:24907-47768 GCA_013401335.1 Brachypteracias leptosomus | reverse complement strand
GAGTTTCAGGAGAAATGTATCATCCTGTTCATACTAATGAGACATATCTTTAAAGCAATAGAGTTATTATCCATGGACCAATCAAAACTGCAATTCCCCGGGGGCTAAATTCCAAAGTGTAAAGTCACAATATAGTCTTGGCTTAAAAAGATAGGTTGGGGTTTTTTTTTCAAGGGAAATGTTTCAAGCAATTAAACACCACAAAGCAAAGAAACCTTGGGTTATGTGCTTGCACAGGTAATAGAAGGTGGAGTTCATCTCTACCTCTTGCTACCAAGCTCAAATTTGAGTGGGTGTCGTTGGGATATAGGTCTGAGGACTTAATGATCAGTTATTTTGGAAGGGATGTGTTTATTAAAATTTTGCACGGAAGTGTGTGATTCAGAATAAAACCCTGATGCTTTTCTCCATTTTACTCTTTTGTAGCATCCCACCAGCTGCATTAGATTTATTTGATTACATGCTTGCTCTGGATCCCAGCAAGCGCTGCACGGCCGAGCAGGCTCTTCAGTGCGAGTTTCTGCGAGATGTGGAACCATCTAAAATGCCTCCTCCAGAGTAAGTAATTTCCTTTGGCAATGGTCCTTACCTCTGTGACACGTGAACATGCACCAATTTCATCAAGCTCATTGTGTTTCAGTTAACACAGATGGTGGCAGAACAAAAATGTTGATCCATACAGTCGTTTAATGGTGATTCTGCTCTACAGTGGTTGTGCAGCACAGTGATGCTTACACCATGATAGCAGTGGTTGTGAGGATCTGAAAACTGTTTCATTTGTTATTCCTAGAACTAGTTATGAGTACCTTTTAAAAAAAAAAACCACCTCTCTATGTATGTTTCTAATGTTGAAAAAACACCATTTCCCTTTTATCTCAGTTTATCGGTGTCTACTTTTTCCAAGGGCTTTGAGGTCCTCCATGAATCTGAATTGTCTTCTTTGATAGTAGAATGACACTGGGTATAGAATTCTGCAAAGGTACCTGAGAGTTAAAGTGAAATACCATAAATCATTTACTGTGCCAGATAAGATTCTTCATTTTACAGGCAGGAGAGGTGAGATACTTTATGCAGGGCTTTTCCTGTTGGTTTTTCTGAGAGGAAATGTATTGCAACGGCCAGTAGGTCTTCTGCAGTGACTTAATTGTCATTTTAATCAGAACAATTCATACTGGAAAGGACCCTGAGGAGAACAATGGAAAGGTATTACAGAATCTGCAGGTTTCATTCTTCCCTCAAGATAGCTCTCAGAACATAGAACATTTAATATTCTTTGAGTAAATTACACCTTCAAGGCAGCCTGTGCTGACCTCTTTTTAATTAATTACCAACTGGGAAAAATGTTTGATCTAAGAATTTTATTAAAAATCCTTAAAGACTTACCAGTTACATACACACGGTAGTTACTAGTGCTCCTGATACCTGAGGCTAAGAGGGTTTCATTGCTTGAATATGACTCTCTATATATAATCACTGTCTGAATATCAGTAATCAGAAATCTTAGGCTATTCTCAGAACCACTTGTACAGCTTGTTGCATTTGGAAGTAAGTGAATGGGAGAAAATGTGGGGTTTTTTCAGGGGCTTGGTAGTGCATCCATTCTAGAAGCTGATATATGGAAATTCAAACCAAACTTGGTGGTGGTGTCCTCTTGAAAATTAAGAGGAACCACATTCATTTCTGACAGAAGTTGTGTTAGAACCACACTCATTTCTGACAGGACATTGTTGACTCTTCTGACAGACTGAAGTTCTGCTTTGGAAAGAAACAGCTGCTCATTCAGAGAAAGTAATAGTGCTGATTGCAGGCATTGTAGGATACTTGTCACGGTGGGTTCTTGTTTGCTTCCAGTTGGTTTTGACTAAATACTTGGCAGGTCTTTGACCTCATATGTGGAGGGAGAGAATGAAGGAAGCAGTTGTAATTGCCTTTGCATTGGCTCTTGTCATCTGGCACCTAATTTTTCTATGTTCCTAGGTGAAAGAGCTGCTCAGACAGTTATTAATGGGTTATACGAAAGCAGAAGTATCTCAGTATTTCCATTACCTGTGGAATGGGTCTCTGTATTCCTTATGAAATCAGAATTGGGATGCCTGCGGGAAACATAATGGAAGGACAGAACTGGGGGCAGATGACTTTCTCAGGAAAGTTTTGCCTCTGCCTTTATCTATCTTAAAGGACTGGGATATCCCTTTTCTTTCCAGTATCCTAACTTTGATAGTGTTGAGTGCTATTTATTCCTGCAACTGGTTTTTTTTTTTCCCCCTACTTTAAATACTAGATAGCCATGTCTGTTACTGTGGACAGATACCTGAACTCATGAAGCACTGGTACTTTACAAGAGGACAAAAGGAATTGGTTTCCCAGACCCTGAAAAAACCACTTTCATATTGATAACTCTGTTATCTGTTACTCTGCAAATTCTGTTTTCTAGCAAGTGTGCAGCACTGATTTTGAAGCCTTGGATCACAAAAATAATCGGGTTTTTCATAAGTATGAATGCAAGAATTGATTCTCATTTTAAGATACATGTTCCCCTTTTCTGTCAGAGGGACCTGTGCTTCTGAAATAGGAAGTCAATGAAGAAATTCCAACTAGAAAAAGCAGATTTGAGATCTGTCTGGCTTTGGGTGCTCCAGTAGGTTCACCTTTCGAAAGTTACATTGTGTATAATTTGAGCATTTATTTTTACCAACATGGATAAAAACAAACAAAAAACAAGCATTAAAAAGAAATCTGGGATAAAACTGATTGTCTCTAACCCTTCTTTGCAGCCTTCCTTTGTGGCAGGATTGCCATGAGCTGTGGAGTAAGAAACGCAGAAGACAGAAGCAGATGGGAATGACTGATGACTCTACAGCAGCTAAAGTCCCTAGGAAGGATCTGTCTCTAGGCATGGATGAGAGCAGAACCAACACCCCACAAGGCATGCAAACTTCTTCCCAACTCAAAACTCAGGGCAGCTCTAGTGTAGCACTTGGTCAGTAACATTTTCAGTTCTTACAATTACCTTCTACTTGGATTGCACCTCTAGAAATTTTAGATGTTATTTTCAGAGTACTGACGTCTCCTGGACTCTTGAGGGAGGAACAGTATTGTAAGTGAAATCTTTGTTATAAAAGATTTACCTTTGCTTTTGGAAACTCGGTATTCCTTCAAGTTGTTCTTGATTTTTCAATCTGGACAGAGCAACTATCGTGCTCTGTATTTTGAGGGGATTTCATAGAATCATAGAATGGTTTAGGTTGGAAGGGACCTCAAAGATCATCTAGTTCCAACCCCACTGCAACGTCATCTCTTACTCATCTATAATTCTTCTGTAATCCCACCAGACAGCTGCTGCTCTAAGCTCCTCACAGTCTTCACATATTGGAGGTGCTTTATTGATATTGATAAACTGATCAGAAGGCAGATTTTAGAACAATCATCACTTCAGATGAAACAGATTCCCTCTGCATGTTGTGTCAGTCTTCAGCTTGCCTTCAGCTGTTGGGGCTGAACCAAGCTGTAAAAAAAAAACCAACCTCAAAACCTGGTATAACAGGAAATAGCTACCTTAGATTGTACAGCCATTCATTCTGAAACTTAACCAGTGTCTCTCTTGGAGACCACTTCAATGAATATAATATAAAGAGTAAAGTAATATGTTTTCTATATGGACACTATTTTAGACACTACTCAGCAGTTTGGTGATAGTTCCCTCATAATATGTAGAAATAGAGTAACAATACCAAATGAATACCTGAGAAGTTTAATTGAGACCATTTTGATTATGCAAAGTGCCCATAAATCCTGTAGCACTGATAGAGGAGTTCAGCCGAAGAAAAACAGCAAATGCCTTTGCAGGGCCTGAAAATTCTTCAGTACTACCCATCTTGAACCAGTTCATTTCACAGTAAAGCAGAGTTCCAAACACTGTGTGCAAAGATATATAGAAAATAGTTCTTTTTTTTAATCATATTTTATTGCAATTTATTGCCTCTTGCTCCTGTTCATCCTGTTCCTCACTGAGCCAGCTGTGAGCTTCTGCCACTCCGTATGTTTAGGCTAAAGTTTTGGCAGCATTTTCAAGCATGACTTTCTGCAGCCCTTAATTTTTTTTTTTCCCTGCAATTGTATGAAAGTTTAGAGAGCCTAAGGGCTAGCAGTTTTCTTTGTGCTTTATAACAGGTAGCCCAATGAGAGACTACTATGTTTATTAGTCATTAATACTATCCATGGTAAAGAAACTAAACAAATAGAGGAGGAATCATTCAGACCTATATTACTGTTTGCCCATATGTACATAGAAAAATATATCTAGGTAGAAAAGAAGACAATTTAGTTTTCACTGGAGCTTAGAGAGTTCAGCATAGAGATGTTTTCTGCATTAAGCAAAACACTTCTGGAAGCCATAATGCACCTTATATAACATCAAGAAGGCAGACTAAAGACCTCCATGTAAAAATGTACACTTTAAACAAAATCGTTACATTTGTTTCTGAGCACCCCAAAAAAAGAGGTTGAAACCACCTTGGATCACCTACTAATGTTGTGATTCAAGAATAAGACAACTGGTTATTGCATCTTATAATTTAACAGGAGCTATATAGAGCTCAATCATTCTGTTCTGGTAGAAACCGCCAGGTTTCCCACAATACAGTTTACTCTTGGAATGCACTTGAAACTAACCAAAGAGTGTGGAATAGGTAGATGAGTTTCCCTGTTTGGCATTTTTCTGCTGAATTTTCTTAAGAGAATCTGAGAGAAGTTTGAGTGTTGAGCCTGCCATCCTCAGATGTTACAGAATGAAGCGTTAAGCATGACATCTAAGTGAGAGGCAGCAGTACAAGGCATTAGAAATGATGGGGTTTTTTTGTCAAATAACCAAAAGGTGGTTTTATTTTTATATTTATATAAATATATAACATGCTGAAGGTCCCTAGGACCTGCCTGAGTAGGTTCCAAGTGATTGTATCCTGGTGCACATCCACAAGTAGGGTAGTGAGTTTTGCAGCACTTTCCAGCTGTGCTGCTCTTTGTCTTGCAAGGCAAATACTTTTTTTTTTTGTGTGTGTGTGACCATTTGCTCAGGTATGGCTTTGAATCTACTGTGAATTAATATATTGCTGAATTAGCAGAATGGCAGGGATAGAAGAGGACAGAATGTGTTCCTGTTGATCAGGGTTAAAAAAAGTGCAGGGCTCTGCCGGAAGTCACACACTTATTTTTTAGTTTTTAATGACTTTTTTTCTCTAAGTCATCTACTTATAGGGCATGTTGAAATCCATGCTGCTTCCCTTCTCCTTTCAAAATAAACTACCACAATGGGTGTTTGAAACTAAGACACTACTTTGATATTCCGCCTTCCTCATTCATATTCCCCCACATCATCATAATCGCATCTTACTTGCAGCTAACTCCATTTCACGGAAGAAATTGTACATCATCATCACAAACCTGCATTTCTCTGCTACTCAGTGATTGACTTCTCGTCCTTCAAGCTCAGCACTTGCTTTTGCGTTTATACTGCTAGCTTCTGGGTCACCTAGAGCCTGGTCACTCAAGCAGGTGTTAGAATCCAGATGCTGAATTAGAACAGGCCAGAACATGACTGGAAATGCCTTTTGCAGATGGCCTCTTTAACAGAGGGGTGTGATATGTCAAAGATAGGAAACTTTGCGGGGATTAGAAACCTTACAGCTGCTTAAAGCAGGTGGCCTTAAGCCCCAGCTTAGTTGTATTGTGGAAAGTTGAGCTCCAGCTTGATGTTTCTCATCTATCCAAGTGTGTATGTGCACCCCTTGGAAGTCACTTTGTGTTGAATCTTACCATTCCTTTTCCTATAGGTCCTCCCCCAAAGGCAGTTAATGTGTAAAAGCATTCCATTTCTGTGTTGTCCAAACCCATGCTTTGCCAGTTGTGTCAGCCATGCTAGATTAGTCTTATTTTGAGTTTCTGAAATACACCAGTTCTCAATAATACTTAAAAAACCCTTTTTTGTCTTTAGCGAAAACAAGCACTGGACAGCAGTTAAACCAGAATGAAGTGGCAATCCTGCTAAACCTGCTACAGTCTAAAACAAGTGTTAGTTTGGCACAGTTTGCCCAAGTGTTGAATATTAAGGTAAACCCAGAGACTCAGCAGCAACTAAATAAAATAAATCTTCCTGCTGGAATTTTGTCAGCAGGTGAAAAACAGTCAGAACAGCAGCAGCAGCCGCCGCCGCCTCCACCACCGCCGCCGGAACAGGAGCCTCTAAAACAACCGGCCATCCCGCAGCCTCCTGTGCCACCTGCTCAGCTGAGCCAGCCTAAAGTGGAGACTGATGCTGCCCAGGCAGCTGTACAGAGTGCGTTTGCTGTTCTGTTGTCTCAGTTAATAAAGGCTCAACAAACAAAACAAAAAGATTTTGTCTCGGAGGAGAAGGAAAACGGGTCAGGAAACGAAGCGTCGTTGCAACTCAGGCAGCCTCCAGAGCCCACCACTCCTGTGTCTGTCAGCCGGGACGACGTGGAGTCCCCGGCCCCCAGCTACCCACATCTGATCAAGTCGTTGTATACATCTGCAGGTACTGAAGGTCTTTTTGCTAACCAGCAAATACCTTGGGCAGTGGAGACATAATGGTTTGGGGATAAAGATGCTTGGGCAGTGGAGGCGTAATGGTTTGGGGATAAAGAGTTAACATGTTAACCACACGAGTTGGCTTGAGCGTAGGAGAGATGATTACATTAGTTTTGTCATGTTTTACATCTGGATTGTAGAGTTTTGTGTCTTACAGGTGCAATGTAGACAGGGCAAAAGATGATCCCCACTCTGAGGTACACAAGTGCCAGTAGTAGTTCTGATGAAACAAGTTACATCCATCATTACTCTGAGGTTTTCTTAACGGTGTGTGTGGTGAAGACAGTCTTCTCTACCAAATTCATAGATGGAGTTTGTCAATTTTGACTGGCTGTTTAGGTAAAACCTATTTTGGGGTGAGGATATCTTCTTTTTTTTTTTTAATGCTGACTAGAGCAATTTCCTAGTGTCAGATTCTCTCTCTTAAGTGGTAACCTCTAACTGTCACTAACACACATGGTTGAAGGTTTCCGTTGGGGTATAGTAGTGGCTTCCTTGGTCTTCTCAAAGTGGTCCGCTGTTGATTTTGGATTGCTATTTCAGTTTTATTATACAGTGGTTTGTGTATTTCTCTGTGGGTTTTGCAGCTGTTGAAAGAAATAGCCTGTTGTGGTTTAGGGGTGTTTTTTGAGTTTTTTTGGGGGTGATGGGTTTTTTTTGTTGTTCTAACCTTAAATTTTACTGTTCCTTGGTAGGGCGGCCTTTTGTCCCTTAAGACTTTTATACCTATTTTCAAATCTTTATTGATGCCTTTTTGGAATTTGTAGTGTTTGTGTTGCTTGGGTTTTGTTCTGGATTTTTTTTTTTGTTTCATTTCACTTTGGTTTTGAAGGAACTTGTACCTTTTTTCTTTAACTACTTACCTAGTAATCTTACTTGGAGGAGAAACCTGCATCACCCTCCTGAAACAAATGAGCTGTTGCCTTCTATAAAGTAATCTGTCCAACTAGCAATGAATGTAACTAATAAGTTAATGAGAATATAATTAGCAAACCTCTGTATTGTTCCGGGAATGAGTCATAGAATCATTTAGGTTGGAAAAAACCTCTAGGATCATCAAGTCCAACCTTTGTCCAACAACTCCCTGACCCCTAGACCATGTCTCAAAGCGCAGCATCTACTTGTTTTTTGAACCCCTCCAGGGATGGTGGCTCCACCCCCTCCCTGGGCAGCCTGTTCCAATGCCTGACCTTTCCTTTCTGCTACTGTTACTGTATTTTTTTTTTATTCCAAAGCTTTTCTTTTCCATCTGTTTAGGTCAAGAGGATTTGGTTAGGCAGTCTGAGATGAGGCTTCTAAACCGAACACCTGAACAAGAACGCCCTCGGATCTTGCCTCCAGACCAGCGTCCCCCAGAGCCGCCAGAGCCCCCACCTCTCACTGACGAAGACCTTGATTATCGGACAGAGAACCAGCATTTGCCTATAAGTAACTCTTCAGGAGCGGATCCCCACGCAGGGGTGAAAGCGGCTCTTCTGCAGCTGCTGGCTCAGCATCAAGCTCAGGCGACAACGGAGGAGCCAGTACAAGCGAGTGTGGATTATCAGGCCAGAGACTCCTACGTCCCAGGCCCAGACTACAAGGATAACTTTGGATCATCTTCTTTCTCCTCTGCCCATTATGGCAGTAGTGATGGAATAGGAAGCGGATCATCGGGAGCATTAGAAAGGAGGAGCTTCATGGGAAACTCGGATATTCAGTCTTTGGATAACTACAGTACTGCTTCATCTCACTCTGGTGCTGCCCCTCCTCCGTCGGCCTTTTCAGAATCCTTTCCCAGCTCAGTAACTGGTTATGGAGACATTTACCTCAACGCTGGCCCCATGCTATTTAGTGGAGATAAAGACCATAGGTTTGAATACAGCCACGGCCCCATCCCGGTCCTGGGGAGCAGCAGCGACGCTCCCACGGGGCCGGAAAGCGCGCACGCTTTGCCCACCAAGATGCACAACTTCAGCTACGGGGGTAACCTCCAGGAGAACCCCAGTGGCATCAGCCACATGCATGGACAGACGTGGACTTCTCCTGCCCAAGGACCTGGCTATTCCCAAGGTTACAGGGGACACATTAGCACATCTGCGGTGAGAGGGCGAGGCAGAGGATTACCATATTGAGTATCTGTTTTTCCTCAGGCACATCATTTTTATCTGGAAAAACTTTTTGTTTTGTTTTGTTTTTTTTTCCCTAGCTGCAGTTTAAAGCAGCAGTTCGACAGACTTGAATAATGTTAATTCAACAGCTTTATTTTTATGTGGAAAAGGGTCTTGCATACAGTAGGAAAAATGAAAAATGCTTAAAACTCATGCTGTCGGAAAACTAGATAAATTGATTGTACATGTTCACAAACTCTAGTTCTGAATTTTATTTTGTATTTTGGCAGTTTTAAGTGGATGCTAAATTTAGGGACATCAGCTTTTTATGGCACTCTTTCAGATCTTCTGAACTATGCACATTTGTGCTTTTTTTGTAAGTTTGGACCAACTTTTATGTAAAAAAGAAAATTTTACAACAATCAAAGCAGGGCACTGATTTATTTGGTATTTTTCTTTTTACAGAACTACCTTTAGTCAAAGGTCACTGTCAGTCTTTGCACTGCTTTCAGTGTTATTGTGGAAGGTGTACTTTGTGCTCATTTCAGATAATAAAACACAACCTTTCTCTTGATGCAAAATTTTATAAATATTTGGTCAATGTTATTTTTTTTTTTCTTTCAAGAGAAAAAAAAAAAGAATGGATGTTCTGGTAAAATGTTCTCTCCATCTCCCAGGCTTGTTTATATAAAAACTGTTTTACTTGAATGGTAAGTGCCTTAACATGTAAGCTTAAGGTCTGCAAAAATTTGGAAGTACTTTATAGATCAATATGAAAATAATACCTAAACCTAGGTAGTTAACATGAAAATTCAGTTGGTAATAATAATAGGCAACTCGAATAGGTCATAACCTTGTGCTGTTTACTTCAGGTGGGCCAGTTATTTAGAGACCTGATCTTCTCTTGATGAATTTCCAAATTGAGCTTCATGAGAAACATTGAAAGTGAGGAGGAGAATGAAGAGTGTAGTTTTTTCCTCAGCTCCCTCTTGGAGCTGTAGTAAATGTTTTAGTTCCTCTGCCAAATAAACTATACTTTATATGTCCTTACCAAGTGACGAAATAGTTTTTTTTCCTCTTAAATGTCAACCGCAGTAATTACTTGACTTTGTGTGAAAAGCTGACACTGTTGTCTTTTTACCATTCGAGGAAGTAACCAAAGGAAAAATGACCAGTATTTAAAGCAACAGCAAAACGTTTGACACTAGTTCTAATTCTCTGTAAATTTGTGATTGTGCCAATTAATCGATTTTATATCTGCTGTTCCACAGAACATTTCAATATTGGAATTGAGTCTCTCTGAACAACTGATAAAATGGCTGTAGTTAAAACTCTTACCAAGAGCCACTCCGTATATTAATTACAACTTCCAGCATGTTTTTTTTTTTTTTTCCTTTGACAACAAGTGGTCTCTCTCCTGCAGAGAGGAGGTATGGTTATATTTTGCATGTACGTCAAAGAATGTTTTAAAGCCCATATTGGAAACAATTTTCCAACTGATTATCCAGTTGACGAATCGGTACCTTATGTAACTGAGTGTTTAATTATTACTTTTTTAAAAGTAAAATTTCTACTTACACTATTACAAACGTAGTCTTGTCAGTGACTTTTTGGACTTTTTTTCAGACTAGAAGCCAAAGTTGTTGGTGTTTTGTTTTGTTTTAGTCAAAAAGCCTGGTTCGTATGTGGCCAACTACCACACGGTAGAGCACGGAGAAGGTCACCTCGCTCTCTGCGTAGCGTGTGAGGATCTGGCAAGTGAGCAATGGAGAGAGAGTCATGCTGCTTACGATGGCCCTGTAAGTCTGGCAGTTGCCTTCACTAGACACAGTAGAAAACCTTGTGATCTGAAAATAAAAGCAGCCCCAGCGGAAACAAATACTTCTGACCTGAATTAGCCCGTGCCTAAGGAAAACAGAAGTGGATGACAGAACATGGGATTGTTTCCCTTGAGTAAGGGCACCCCTGTCGCATTTTTCTGCTACTAAAGTTCTAAAGGCAAAAATCATTAGTGTCATTTAGATCTGGACAGTGTCAGCTAAGGCTTTTTGTTTACTAATCTTAAAAAAAACAATCCCACAGTGATACACATAGATTGCTTTTTTTCAGAATTAAGCAAAAAGCTTTTAGGCAGTTGCTTTCACTAAAAATTTTCAGTCTGGCGTTACTCTCCTGTACCTACCTGCAGGTGATAGTTGGCTAAAAATGCAGGTAAGTTCAAATGGAAGGTAGATCTCAGAGGACTAAATGATTTGACTTCCTATACAAAAACGCAATGAAGACATCGTGTCTCCTACTTCTTCGCTTTTGGAGATGCATGTTCAAGTCATTTAGTTCACCTTATTTAATGCAGAGAAGTCAGTCCCCACTGCTCATGTGGAGGACAGTGCAGTTCCCTTAGGGGCTGGCAGGGCTCTAATGTCCCATCGTTCCACCAAAATGGATTTCAGTCTTTGGCCATGAAAACAAAAACCAGCACGAGTAATCCTGACTATGAGGAGAGAGAAGGAGATGTAATGGACAGTTGACTTCTAGATAAACCAGAAATAAACTAGTACGCTGCAGCAGATGTGTTCTGCACAAGGACTTTTCCCCAAATGCAGTTTAAGGATTGCTAGCCTGTGACAACAGGATAATTTGGAGGGAAAGTTGACATATTTCCATGTATGGTAACTCAGAAGAGATTACCTTCTCTGCAACATCTTCTCAGCTGTTTCCTTGACAGCCTTTCCTCCAGGGCTGAGAGCGCTACCTGTGGGTAAGGAGCTCTGCTCACACAGGGCAGCCCTGGGGATGCTGGCAGGAGGATTTCTCCCTGTGGCCACACTCCCCTGGCCCTGGAGTTAGTCTGGGCAGGTCAGCAGCCAGGGAACTGGCCTGGTCTAAGGACTGTAGGTCCACATTTTTCTCTGTACTGGACCTGTGTTTTACCTCTCAAAATCTCTTGAATTAAATCCCGTGACAAGGTGCTTATGTCAGTTCAGAATTTTACCCTTTTCAACAAATTTCAGTCCCCAGAATGCGTCTGTACTAGTTTGGCATTTAACATCACGTGGCTCTTGCATTTTTTGATGCAGTAGTAGACATTCTGAGCATTATTTCTCTGTGGAGCCGTGGCTTTTGTTACTCCCTCCCCCAATTCCTTTGGGTTTACATTTTCTGTGCTGCAATTCCAAAATGTGCTGCAGAGACCTGGACACTACATCGAAAAGTAAGTGTTGTGTGTTTGTATTTCTAAGTAAACCTAGCAAAATACTGTAATCATGGACTCTCAAGTAGGAAGTACTTTGTTATTTATATTAAGTGGTCTTTAGCCATACCAAGAGGAAGAAAGCGAGCACGACTGGACTGCTATGACCATGACTTAAAACATTCAGACTATTACAATACCTAAAATCAGCCAAAGGAAAAGGAAACAGCTTTTATCACGGATCACTAGTTCTTATCTCGAACAGAAAGAGCAGTGTTAGGGAAGAGGTGTAAAAATACATGTATCCTTAATTGTTAGTATAATTTCACGGAAAAAGTAATTTTTAAATAGCAAACTTCTCTAGTTTCTTATGTTTCCATAAAACATGGTCTGTGTTAATTTTCTCCGTGCCATGGTAGTATGAGGGGCTTTCCAAAAGCAGAGGCACCAAGTGCTGTGCTGGAAGTTGTGGTGTTGAGTGCTCTTCTTCTGCTTGGTGCAGGAGGCGGTTTCAGTTTTGGTGATGTTTCCAGTTGGATGAGTTTAATAGAGAATTGTGCAGTAAAAACTGAAGTAACATAGGATACCTCTTGTCTGTGGGCAAATGAGATCTCAGACCATGAATTCCGTTCCCAAGAGAGAAGAAATTCAGATGTATTTCTTGCATTCTTTTTGTTAATAAAACACGCAAGTGTTTTACATACAACATTTCTCCCGTCTGTTCTGTTACACTGTTTTTCATGTGGGGAAATTTTGATGATTTCCCTACTTGGTAGTTTTGGGGTGTTCTATATACACGGAAGTGTGTCCTGAATTTAAGGAATCGCTAGAAAACCGATTTGAATTTTGTATTTAAAAATGAAATGACCTTGGGTTGACTTAAAATCAAACTAACTTTTGCTTATCAGGGTGAAGAATACTTTATTGCAGGAGTTATTTCAAGACAACCTAATTTAAAATAATCAAACTGTTATGCTTTCAGCTTGCTTACTCTTTGTTATTTTAAGCCATTTGTATATAAAATGTATTGTGCGGCCTGTAAATAAAAGACATGAAAACTTGAAGTCTTCCATCGTTTTCCCTCTCTGGTTGGCAAGTGGTATTTCAGAAGAATGTTGGGTTAAACCGAGGTGGTTTTTCAGGATCTAAGTGTAATTTTCAGCATGCTAAAATTCTGAAAGTTATTAAAATTTACTGCTGCAGTGCTTTTCCAAAGGAAAACTGCAGCAACTGTCAGCACGAACACTTGTTGCTGGAGCAGGGTACCAATGGGCACTGGTGGGGCTGCCAGAGCAGGTGGGGACATGGTTTGGGGAGAAGATGCTGTTGTTTCCAGCACTTCTTATGTCAGCTTTTCAGGACAATGGGCTATGTATAAGGTGACATTTTTCTTAGAACTGTCCAAGCAGAGGTGGAGTTAGTCTTCCCCACCATTGTCTCTGAAGTGGATGGTGTGTGCATTAGAAGTAATAATTGATCAAACCCAAAGAGCCAGGTGTTTCCAGTGCTTGTCTACGCGCGCACACACACTGCTGGTGAAGCCCATAAATCGAGGGTGGCTTCAGCAACTGTGTTCTGAATGCCTGGAGCTTCTCTGCTCATTTCCTACTTTATCAGCTTATTATGAAAATGTTACATCTTTCAATAAATGCTATTCTTTCATCCAAAAATAAGGCATTTGCCATATCTTCAGTACTCTTACCAGGTCAGACAGACTGCTGCTGTCATCAGTCAATTAACTTGTCATTGATAGTCTGAAGATGAGTGGTGAAGTTGCAATGGGAAGTTATGGGGGCCAGCAGAGGTTACATAGGTGGTGTTTGACATCAGGCTGGTAAATGTGTAGCTGGAGCCCAAAGCATCTGCTTACTTCAGAGACAATATTTGGTGGCAGAAACAAAGCCTGGATTTTACTTCTGATGACCATTTCATGCTGTGTTATGCAGGATGTTGAGTTGCATGTAGCAGATCAGTCACGTGAAACAATTTCTAGTTGTCTGCTCTGTTTTTCTCATGAGAGCTGCCATTGCAACTAGTAATGTGACAAAAGTGACTCTGGTTTATGTTTGAACCCATAATGGTTTGAGAACGGTGCTGCCTCCCATTCCATCTGCTCTTAGTGCCATATGGCCACCAAGCTGTGGGAGAAGGTACCAGTACTAATTCCAGTGGTATCTGCATGTGAATCAGTATCCTCAGCTGCAGATAAAATAGCATCAAGTGAAAGAGGAGAGATGCAAAAAAGTGCAGAACAACAGCCTGTATCAACACAGAGCAAGGAACATGTCTCTGAAATTGGTGGCAAGAGAGGAAATGAACCATCTCATGTCCCAGCCATGAATTATTGCCTGTTAGCTTTGAAAGAACCCTGCAGTTTTGCAGTTAAATTAGCTGAACTGGGATTAGGTCACTTCTATTTTTAACGAATGCCTGTAAGCCCTGACAGGCTATCAGGATGAAGGGGATTACAGCTAACAAACTCCTCCATCACGTGGAAAAAAATGTGAGTCAGCTCTTGGCAGTGACAAAAAGCAAGGGGAAGGAGACCTTCATTTGACAAACGAGGGGAACTGCTGCTTCTCCCAGTCAACTGTGTTCACTTCCATGGAGCTTGAGGGTTTTGCTTTTGAAGCCGCTTGCTTGTTATAGCTGCTTATTTTGGGCTTTTTTTTGTTGTTGTCCTTGGAGAAAACTTGCAGTCAGAGTGATTTAGTTTGGGAGGAACATTGAGCCTGAGCCTATAGTGATGTTTTCTTTTCCTTCAGGTGTAGCAGCCCTTGCTAGCAGGCAATGCTGGTGTTGCTTTTCATAGCACGGCGTCAATTCTGCTCCAGCAATTGCTCTGTGGGTGCTTTGGACGAGCTATTGATACAGCAGATTCTCAACAGGATTTCTTGCAAAGAGGCTTTGTGAAGACTTTTTTTTTTCCTGTATTAGCAAATACAGTGTGGGAGAGACATAACTGGGTTGAAAAGGGAATACTTGAGCGTCGGCTTTACAGAAACCAGCCTGGGAGCTTCTGGTGCTCGCGGCAGATCGGACAGCTTGGTGCTGCCCCTAAGGTGACTCAAGGGGATCAGCTGGTTTCTGGGGTTCCTATTTGACTGGTGCAGATGTCTCTGCCATACTTCCTCCTCCTCTGTACCAGGCTATGGCAGTAGTTGCTAGAGGACATAGTTGGAAGCGGGTGTTTAATGTGCAGGTTTGGATCCAAGCTCCAGGTGTGCATCCGTTTGCTCCTGGTCAGAGCATCGTTTGCCTCCTGGAACAGTTGAAATGCTGTCCAATGATGAGATCATTTTCAGCAGCCTGCTGGTCATCCCAGGTGTGGAACCAGGCAGCATCCGCTGTGTTCTTCATCCCCTCCATAAGAAGGGAATACTCGCCTCTTGTAGCACCGGTGGTAAACACACCATGACCCTTCTTTTCACATTACCTCGGAGGGGAGTGTGATAAAAAAATGCTGTTATTTTTCATATGGGAATCTGGGAGGAAGGGGCTTGTCTAAGGTCACCCAGGATGTCTACAGTGAAATAAGGAGATGAGTATGGGTGGCTCTGGTTTGTTTTGTCTGTGTTACAGCAGCAAGTGCAGAGATGAGCATGCAGGTGAGCCAGGTTTTGTAATGCCACACCAGTATTTGTCTCTAAATTGTAAGCTCCAAGACAAGATAAGCTAGGAGGTCCTCTGCTCTGAAAAATCAGAGGAAGCTCTAAAATGCTGCTCCGGTGGTACAGTTATTGTCACAGATGATATTTAGATTGTAGTGTAAAAACCCCAAATATTGCTGTGTAGCATCTTTAAGGGCAGCATTACTGACTTTGCCTTTTGTATGTTGCTTTTATCTGGAAAAATGGTTTCTGGATTCTCCAGCAGTTGCTATTCCCCAGTTCCCTTCACCAGGCCAATGAATGTTGACTGTTTCCAAAATACAAGATAGAGCCCAAAGCTCGGGTTAGGTGAGGTGGTTTCTTGTTCTGTCCCAGGCAAGTTGCGTAGCCTCTTCCTGCCTTGTTGCTTGTCCATAAAATATGAATAAATAACTGTGCCCTGTCCCTCAGGATAGGAGGAGCAGTCCATCCCCTGCCTTCCTGCACTGGAGTTTAAAATGGGAGCATATCCCCATACTGGGAAACCGAGGAGGCTGTGTGCAAAGCCAGCAGCCAGAGCTCCCTGTGTGCAGTCGGGTCACCTTCCCCACCCCACAAAAGCTCTTGAAAACTTGTGTCCTCTCCAGGCTGGAGTTCTTGCCCTCAAGACAAGGAAGGCAGGGGGCACTCTGACCACACAGGCACCTTCCTGCTTTTTATCCTGCTCCTGCAGAACAAAGATTAATTGTGACCATTTATGTTAATTCCTTTTTTGGTGAAAATTGTTCATTGAGGGGGGCAACAGAAAACAAACTATGGAAGACGTGGGAAATGAAATCTATTAATGATGAAGAAGCAGGGGAAGCAAATAACATATGAGAAGCAGGGTAGTAAATAACAGTTCAAAACTTATCTGCAGATGGTCTGGTGACTCCACATCAGGAAAGTATCACTCTGAACCTGGCAGACTTTATTAGAAGCTACATACATTTTTCTCCTCAGATTGCTTCCCAGTACGGATCACAGATCCTGCTCTGAGACTTCCACACAAGCACACACAATTATGCAAGACAGTGAAGGAAGACATGCAGGTAGTAGTAATAAATTTTATTTGCAAACTGCACTTGCAATTACAATTTTGCCTTTTGGGAGCAGCAACCGAAAAATCCAATCCCACAGAACTTTGCATTTCTCTCAGAAATTCAACCCTGTTGTGGCTTCTAGCATCAGATAAGCTGGAGATGGGCCTTCTCCTTCAGCTGATCTCCTGAGAGGCTCCAGTTTGGATTTGGTTTGAGGTTTTTTTGTTTGGTTGTAGGTTTTTCGGCTTCAAATACCACATTTAAGTCTGTAAGAATGCAATTTCTTTACTGCCATCCAGGAGAACCTTCTGTGTGCTGTACTGAAGCGCCTGTCATTTGTTGCTACCTTGTGGCCTCTCAACTCTTCTTTCTCATTTCTCAACTCCTGTATTAAGGTTTTAGTATCACAAAGATTTTGTGTTCTAAAAACTATTATGTTATGCCCTTCATTATGGGAAGCAGTAAATCAAAGCATTGCTTTGCCTCTGAAATCTCGTGCTTTCTGAGTTCATTTAAAATGTAGGTATGTGGCTAGATACAGTGTGATGAGAACAAGGTGCTCTTGACTTTGTAGGAAGGATGGATGTGAAATGCAGAAAAGATAAGCTAATATGAAATCTGTGACAAGAAATTAATTTTAAGTCTATCTCTTATTATTGTAGTATGCTCCAAGTATGGGCATACAGATAGGCAATTTATATGAAATAGTAATTCCATACACTTCATTTAAGTATGGATTCCTATGCATGAAGTTTATATGTAAAGATAAAATTTGTCTCAGTATGTAGTTCATAGGCTGGCAAGTAAATAAATTTTTCACTTCAGTTACTTTTTTGAAGCAACATTTGTTTAAAAGCGTCTGTTACTCTCTTTGAAGCGAGGAATGATAAACAATATTTGACTCAGAAAATGTCAACTTTTAAAAGAAAACATAACTTTTACTGAAATATTTTGGTGAAACTTCCTAAATAGCCTTTTTTTCTTAAATAAGTATTTCTATCAAGTTCTAAAAATATCTGATTATTGAGATACAGTCCCAATATGAGGCATCTTCCTGCCTTGGTTAAAATATGTTCCTGCCTAAATATTTCATCTGTATGACATGTTTGTGGTGGCAAGAGCAGAAGGGGAGTAAACAGAATTAAATGTAGTCACTGCAGCCTGTAACAAAACAAGCAAGTTGGTAGCTTAAATATTAGGTGAGATCATCAATTGCCTCCATAGAATTGGAAAAAAAACTGTCATGAGAACAAAAGGGATCAATGGTAGTGACTAATTAGAAATAAAAATTTCTAAAACCCTTCTGCTGACAACAAAAGAGGCTGCAGATAAGAGGAAGAAGATGTCAGGATTTCAAACACAGAATAGAAAGAACATCAAATGCAGATGCTTCATTGACACTCAGTTGAAGGGAATCTATGTCTAGATGAGTTTTAAGTGCAATCGACCAAAACAGCTTCTGCTGTAGGAAAAGGGGACAACTGACCAGCTTTCTGCACAATGCAGAGACTGTTTTGACAAGCCGAAACCCAAGGTGAACACCACACAGGGACGTGTTTTGATGCACAGAGACTGTTTAATAGGACACTGGCTCAGCCTCTTCCAACAGAGAAGCCTTTGGCTGCACGGCGCTTTGACAAGTTGTGTAACTGCTGGATCTCACAGCACAGGAGAGGGAATGCATCAACAGCATTATTGAATTCATAAGCACATAAACAGACCCAGCAAATTGGATTAGATTTCTTATCAATAGGATTTTTGTAAAGTGGGTGCTCCAAAGTGTACTGGGGAAGCTGCAGCTCCTCCTGTTCTTCAGAGTAGCTCTAAACCTGTTCCCAAGTAGGAAGGAAAAAGCTGCTCAAGTTGACATTAAATGCTCTGTAGTTAGTAGAAAAAGCAAGAAATCGGGTTTGTAACCCTTGTATTACACTGTGTTTTGCAAAACATCATCTACATCATGCAATATATTATATATTGGAACATTAAATTCAGCGTGACCACTACTGGCAATGCATTAACAGTTTTAGGCTTGATTTTCTGGAGCTTTTTAAAAACAAGATGCATGAAAAGACTTATAATTATTATGGTGACAGTTTTATGCCCTAGAAAGAGATTATGCCACTTAAAGCTCCTGTCCAAAAAAAGATCCCCAACCAAAAAAACTTCAAGACCCTGCACCTCAACTCTGGAAGTGAGTTTGTGGATTATTTCTGTTTTGAGGCACGGGCAGTTTATTACAATACATTTTAGGATACTGCCACGTTTTGCTTTCCAGTTAATTCATCTCAAAAGCTGAACCACAGTTGTCTCCAGAAGAGAGAGCAGGTGCTTCACCAGATCAGGCATCTATCAGTTATTTAGAAAAATTTATTTTAAAAAAAGTCTCATTAAATGACTGGCTAGTAGAACTAAAGAGTGGTTTGCTCTGTGACAATTGCTTGAGAATCTTCCACTGGAAGGAGCTATGCTTTTGATTACAGCATAAATCATTTCCATGTGCAGTGAAATCCATCAGTACAAGTATCTCTATTTCTTAGCAGGCTGTGACCTCCATCACTACAGTGTTGTGCATAGAAACTGAGCCTGTTCCCTTAGTTTGAAGTTGTTCCTGCTGTCTTTGCAGATTTTAGGTCAGATAAAGGATGAAAACCAAACCCCCTGTTAACTTCAGCAGGGATTTCCATTTAATTCTCCAGTGATAGAATTTCTCTTTTGAACAGATTTTTTTTTTAATGAAACTACCATCCATTTTTAAAAATTATGTATAATTTGGCATACTTGCTTTGGCCACAGAGGACTTGAAATGCAACCCTCAAGAGCTGTGAATGACACAAATGTGTGGATTATCAAAGAAATCACAGAGATTCTCAATTTTTCCAAGTTCTTGCACCTGTAGCAGAAGAAGTGGATTTTTAAGAGCAGTGTTTCTGAGCTTATTTGTATTCTCTACAGCAAATTGGAAAGGTGCTCAGGAAACCCAAAGTGGTTTTACAGACTTGCATCAGAATCTGGAATGTTTCATGAGTAGCTGTAGCACAGAGAGAGATGCTCACAGAATTAAACAGGTACCATTTATCTGTAGTGTGTGTTGGGAAGCACAGCTGCCTTTCTGCTGGCATCCTTCCTTGCCTGGATGCACTGGAAGCCTCCTTTGGAAATTTTATTGATTAATCAGCTTTAAGGGGAGGAGAAAACACTGGGGGTTCTTCTGCCACTGACCAGTTTAACTGAGACACCTTCTCTTGCTATTCATTAATTCTTCCATTTATAAAATGATGGAATAATAGAGTTACCCTCTATAAAGGTTGATCTGATGCTTAATGAAATCTAATTAATGTGTTGGTTTAACTTCTTACTAAAAACAATGTTTACATCTGTACAGTGAATTTCTCTTTAGAGGGATACAAGGATTAAAGCTATTTCTAGACCTGTGCATTATTGTTCTGTTTACACAGATCTTTCACTCTGGGCTGTTGGGAGCAGCAGAGAGGCAAAATAATTAGAGATGAGCCCTAATTTCTAAATCAGATAAAAAGGGGTTGTTCTCAGAACACAAGAGGTGGAGAGCTGCAGGCTTCTGCCAAAATACCACACTGTCTTGAAATTAATTTGACTTGTTTTTTTTTTCCAGGTATTAACTCCAGTCGAATGGTCTTCACGCCGTAAGTGTTTACTGTGCTCCACAATGTCCTGCACATACTTAGCTGATTTAGGTATAGAAAATTTGGACAATTTTGGTAGGTTTTATAAGAGAAGTAAACCGGGTTTGGTGCTGTATTTTAAAAGAGCAACCCTTTCTGCCCATAAGACGACAAAAGCATGTGCTGTCTTTCAAAGCCTAAGCATAATGAAGACACCAAAGATGTGGTAGCTAGTGATTAAAATTTAGGGGGGTTAGTATGTGAAGCATTATGATATTTGTGTTTGGGGTATTCAAGGAATTTTTATTTTAGGTGCAATTTTAATCATTGTATTAAGAGATGAAGGAACACAGAAGGAAACAGAGCACGAACTTTAATATTTTAATGTAGTGAAATGTAAAATATCAGTGAAGTTGGTCACATTTACAAGACACAAGAAGTAGGAATAAAGTGAGTGAGAAGGAATCATTCACCTTCTGGTGTGATGCTGAAACTAAGGGTTTGTATGCAACAGTAATTAGTAGGACACTAGTATGTGATTTTAACAAAAGCAAACCATTACTTTAAAACTTGTTAGAAAAGCTTCAGAAAACAGATAAACAATCCAGTCCTAGAAGAAAATGTCCTAACGTGACTTTAATGACTGTATTTGTTGCAGAGAATGCTCCAATGCTACTTGACAACCTACCTTGAAGAGAAATTTGATGCATGACTCTTTACGTTTCACATTTTAGTACTGTACCAATTAACTGATGAAAGCTAATGTGAGACAAAGCCAGATTAGATAGAGATTTTTATGTGACAGTGGTTAGGCTTGGGATCAACTTCAATTGATAGATGTCAGCACATCTGCCATCTGAAATCTTCAAATACTAGATTTTTGTTGTGGTTGGATAAATGCTGTGGTTTAAACGATGTTGTTGGTTTGATGTGGGAGTTGCCAGGTGAGGTTTAGACCTAACATTGTGCAGGGTATCTGGATAAATACTTCTTCCTAGCACCAACCAGTGGACAATGAGATTTGGGATTTGATGAAATTGATGTAAAATTTCTTGGGGAAAAAACCCCATTTCACACACTGCTTTAGTTTATGGAATCCACATTTTCCTGCAAGGTCTGTATCCCATAATTCCTTTCAGACTAGCATCACTGAAGCCAATCATTACATCCACTCCTGGGGGCTCAGCATGTATAGATTCTGACTGGAACTTTAAAAATGACTTTTCTTTACCTTTTTGAAAGATGCTTAGAATTTGGAGTTAGTAAAAAGTAATAGTAAAATAAAAAGAAAAATCTAATAGGACCTAAGGACAAAGATAATGAAGCAGGAGTCTGAAAAGAATCTGCAGAAAGAAAAAAAAAAAAAGGGAGGAAGATGCAGACAGGTGACAGATGGAGGTACCTTTGGAGATCACTTTGCCATGATGTTAGAACAGCAATATTATTACTCCCAGGGAGGTCCTGGGATTCATGGTTGAGTTAGCTTTCTTGTTTCAGACATCAGCAGGTTTAGTCTAAAATACATTTTAAACTACTCGAGCTCTAACTTGTTTGATTTGAAAGCACTTTCAATACCTGCTTTGTGAGAACATGGGGAACAGTGGTAGGATGGAAAACTCTTCTTGTGATTCAGATAGCTTTGAAGAAGGTAAATTATGGATGGCTTAAGAGCAGAAGTGTTTTAGGAGAGAAATGTCTGGTTCAAATGGAGTGTCAGGCCAAGAAAGAATATAGGAATAGCTGTTGGAAAAGGCATCCAGCACCAAGGCAAGACTTGGCCACAAAGAATGTTGTGGAGCCTGTGAAGAAAGAAAATCAAGAAATGAATGCAGGTCTTAATACCTTTCTTGAGCTTTCTTCTCTTTTGTGTTATTTATAGGGAGCCTTTTAATGCATTTTGGACTCCTACCCATGTTCTGTGCTGATGCTTTGTGACACTGGAAAAGGCTGATGTTGAACTTCAATGGTGCTTTAGAAGGTGCGGGCCCTCTCACTAGAGAGCCTCCTTGCCAGGAGGTGCTAGTGAGGGAACTCTGCTACGCTGATGATCTTCCCCAGGTCTGTAAGTAACACTTGGAATTGGATTATTTGTTTGGGGATGTTTACATAGCAACAGACTCCTCTCTGGTAAAGGTGTATACTTTGATTAGACGTTTCTGCTGTTCTTCTGAGACATCAATACAGTTAGAAGGACACCAGAACCTTGCTTTTTCCTTCTGCTCACTGGAATGGTTACAAGACTGAGATGAATGGCTCCGTAGCAAATCTTCTGGCTGTTTAAAAGCTTCTAAGTAGAATTTAGCACTGAAGCAACTGGGGCTGGACTGAAGCTGAACTATCTTTTTAAACTGAGAGTAAATGATGAAACATACTGAATAGGAAAGGTCTCATACACAGACTTTTTGTTTTTGCTGCTCATAGAACTCAGTTCTCTGGGACTGAAAATCAGCAAGATGTTCTGGGGCTGCTGAAGGGAGGGTAACTGATTTTATGAGGTAGCTTTCCTCTTGGTGTACTATCATAATGATATGCTGAGTGGAAATACGAGTATTTAAGAGGGGGTGTCTGCCTTGTACAGTTCTCACTGCACAGAAGTCCCCCACCCAAGCAATTTTTATGAGGTAGCTTTCCTCTTGGTGTACTATCATAATGATATGCTGAGTGG
>VYZX01008643.1:0-23487 GCA_013401335.1 Brachypteracias leptosomus | reverse complement strand
AGGGGGTGTCTGCCTTGTACAGTTCTCACTGCACAGAAGTCCCCCACCCAAGCAATGCAGGCTCATTTAGATGAGTCAGGAGGATTTGTGTGCACTCGCTGGCATCGTTCCATCACCTCCACTGATGTAAACCAACAGGACCCTTGGACTGGGTATGTTGGGTGACTGGGTGGCACCAATTCCACCAAACCTTCCAGCAGACAATTATTGGTAGCAGAGCTCTGAAGGGTGAATCAAGCCTATTCCAATGGAAGCAGCAGGGAAGGCAGGCTTATTTCCAGGGAAAACCTGTGCAGAAAAGCCTTAATGTACAGCTGGTGTACAGATGGTTCTGAGAAACCAAGAGGGGGGGAAAAGAGGCAAGAGAAGACTCACCAGANCTCTCTTTGATGATTCCCAAGATTTTCAAATGCAGTTTTATCTTAGCTTAAAAAAAAATAAATGATGAAACGAGTCTTATGCAGAGATGTGAGACTTCTCAGGCAATGCTTATTCTCTTCTGCAAACTCAACTGTAGGAATAGTAACATGTTAATTCACAACATCTGCAAAGGGAATACGGCTCAAGGCCTCATTTTACATTAACCTAAATATCTTCATTAGCCACAGGAGGTAGTGGTTTGATGTAAAAAATGCTGTGCAACTACTACTTACAATCCAATTACTGTTGATGCTGCTCCCCAGCTGGCAATCAGTGTTTTTTAAAGCTCATGTTTACTCCTTTATTTGTGGTTTATGCTGTGTAGTCATCCACAGAAGTTGTCAATTAGCTTGATTCCTCTTCCCTTGTTTCAGCACTGGCTTGTGTGATGCTTGGAAAAGGATTGCATCAGCATGGAAGGGGTTTTGTCCTTCCATGTATTAGCATTCATATGAATACTTGCCTCAACATCATGTTCAGCAGCTTGGACTCTCAGGAATTTCCTCACACAAAGACTTAAACCCAAAGCAAACACTTGTTGCCTCTGCACTAGCAGCTTTTAACTATCTTGATTACACAGCCATTAGATTGTGGCAGAATGCATGTGGAGACCAGAAGGTGTAAGTATTTTAATACAGCATCAAGCAGCACGATTACTACTGCCTGTTAAGGCAGGGTACCACATGCAAGATTGCTGGAGCAGCCCATTTAAAAATAATTGTGTTAGAAATTTCACCTTGATGGGATATCAAATTCTTTGCCTCCTAAGATGCTCTCACTAATGAATAAATGAAAGAACAACTTAAATTCTCTAATCTTTGAGCCCAATAACACACTGGCTCACTGTAGGCTTAGAAAAGGAAAAATCTTTTGAGGTGTGTTTCTATGTGGGGGAGGGAAAGGGTCTTGTTTTGTGCTTGTTAAAATCCCATTTGAGCTGGTGGCCAGTTCTGGAAAACATAAGCTCTTCCTAGTTAGAAAGGAAGAAGCCTTGGATTCTTTTGCCTTATACTATGCAACTGTCACCACTAGTTAAGATTTGACACCTGAATGAAATTACTTAAACTTTTCTTTCTTTTGTAGGGGGAAAAGAAAAGTATAAATTTAATACATCCTCCACAATCCTGTTGCTGTTACCTGTAAAAAATGAATACTCAGAATGAAGCAAATTCGGTAATTAGTTTTAGTATTTCAAAATTATTTCCCTGGTAGAACTTGAGGGTGTAATTTTTTTAGTGCCCAAAATACTGACATTTGGAATAAAAATGCAGGAATATTTTACTCTGAAAATTTAAGAAACACATGGTAATCTAGCATCAAAAGCTTTGCATATCCAGTGAAGAATACAGCCTAGGGTTCTGTGAAATTGAGTATGTCCAATATGCTCTGTAAAATGGACTTTCTACTTTTTCAGAGGACAGGTCAACTGGTGATTTGATGGCTTTGACTGAGTTCACATCATGGGAAGCCTTGAAGTCATTGGTTAACAAGCCAGAGCTTCTCCAGAAGAACGAGACACGTCTCAGTTCGTGAGGCTGTGTAAGAATTTGAGGCTACGTAAGAATTCTTCTGTTGTAAGGTAATTTTTGAGAAATACCTTTTTCTGTCTTATTAGGGAGTGGGATGGTATTTTTTCAGCTCTTTGTTAGAAACCCAGTCTACCCATGTCCTGGGTTCACAACCTGTGACTGGGCTAGTATAGGCTGGGCTGGATTCCAACGTTGGCTCTAGTCACTAGCCCATCTCACACTGTGCAGACCCGTTTCCAGCTCAGCATCTCAACTGCTTGAAGTTCTGCTTCATTTCTGTCCTATTAGAGGACAGAGAAGCTCTTACTTTTAATACTGTTCTTAAAACTTTGAAATCTTACTGGTATGCTCCCTTTTAGACACAGAAGTGACTTTCTTGTATACAAATGTTCGTTTATAGTTCAGAAAAGGAACATGCAACAGCCACAGGTCCATGACCAAAGGGCAGTGGAATTCACCTGTGATTTTACTGCAGAAGAGGCTGTGCAAGAGTTTTGAGGGTTAAACTACATATTAGAATCTAACACTGATAAGATTTGCACCAAGCAAACCTCTGATATGGTTTAAAATGCTGCAACCCACACAGAGCTGGTGAAACCAAGTGGCTGTTTGCCTATGAGTAGTGACTATTAGGTTCAAAGTACCTCCTGAGCTCCTCTGCACTGGAATGGCAAGAAACAAGGGATGCCCTCTAAGAGGGAGGGTGGTTTGATGACCCTGTTCTGGCACCGAGCATCTGCCCAACTCTGTGGCCCAGCAGTCAAAGGTTTCATAATGTCACCACAGAAGCAGTGAGGATGAGATAAGGCATTTTAGATCTGGCTAAAAGAGCTTTGAAGGGAAGGTCTAGATCTGAGGTCTAGCACTTCAGAGCTAGTATATTAGTAAAGGTAAATCAGAAGCCCAGGCTGAGAAAGTGTTCTTGAAGTCACCAAAGCACATTCTTTAGTGAAAACAGCAGAAACTTAAACTGATTCAATTTGTGCCTAGTGAGACAGTCAGATGAAAAGTTGCCATAGGCAAAAAAACGTGATTGTGAACTAATAACTGAATGCTGGAACTATATCACTGTTGAGCATTAACAGGGTGATTTCTGTCCTTTCCTGTGGTGTAAGACATTGTTCAAGCCATGCAAATGATAAAGTTTATCTAGTTTCCTATGTCAATGGGTACACAAGCTTCTGAAAGCCCAAGACATGAACACCATTACATGGTTCTTCACTAATCAGTGTGGACAATCCTCCGTTCTCCCCCTAGTTGGAGGAAGGCAAGTACCAAGATTTGGTGAAAGAATAAAGTTTTTACTCTTGAGAGTTTAGGAAAACCTTTTAAAAACAAGTTTAATTCACTGCAGGACAGTCATGGCTCGTGTTTAAAGGCACATGTATGAAACTGAATTGAGAGCAATTGCTGAACAGAGCAGTTTATTCAGAGCTGGTTAAAAGCACTGACAGACACATGGATGATACAATTTTCAAACTGTAACGTTAGATACTTATGTATCTTGCTTGCATGAATAAATCCTATGACATCAGTGAGATTACTCAGAAGCACTTCAAACTCAGACTATAAAATCTTTTCTTTAGAAAGGAGCTGAATAGCTACTTGTAGACCTTCCACATAATACACGTTTCAAATGCTCCCCCTCAGATGGATAATTAACACATTATATAAAGTGAAGAGCACATAAAGATATCCTTAACAGGAAAAGTAAAGCAACCACAAAAGCAGATATCTGTTGAACACAAGCATTTCCCCTGTAAAGTGTTCCCAGTTTTGACATCAGAAAAATGCTACATCTCAATGCCTTACTGCTAATTTTAAAGAGAAGTAGCTTGGTATGACTTTTTAAAATCCTGTTTTAATTGGAATTTTTACTTGTAAACTGTTTTACAATTTCAATGTAAAATAGTTTGTACAAAGTGCCACAGACAAATGAATAATCAGTATTATAAAGTCCCAGCGAAAACCCAAACCTGAGCTGCCTCTGAAGTATTGCAGTACACAACCTGGGGTAACTCCCCAGCTGGTGTGTGCTGCCCTCTAACACAGAATTGTACTTTCAGCTACCTTACTGTGACATTAGCACAATGTCATAGCCATCAGCAACAATTTAAATTAAATTTCTGCTAGAGGACAGTTAGTTACACACTCCTTTACACCAGCTGAATGGGGAGTCAGACAGACTTGACAGACAAATGCGAGCAGGAGAGAATGGAAAAGAAGTTCATCCAAACTTCTGAAAAAGGAGCTGAATGACTTACCTTAAAACCCAAGAAGTCTGTTGGAGAAAGAACAATGTCCACATTCTTAGTGTGTTCATTACAGAATCCCTTTGTTAACAAGGCACAGACACTATTTTGCCTCATGAAGAAAGGCTGTGTTTGTGCTGTACTTTTTTATCATCGAGCCCTATTTCCAGAGCCACACGGTTACTGTGAAGTGGCTTCATTAGCAACTGAGGAAGTGCTACAGCCTATCTCCATCAGAAACATGTGGGGAAGAAGAATGTTCACCATATGGAAAAAAGGAGAAAAACTGGTGAGGAAGTAAGTGCTTAAGCTTCCTGGTTATCGTAGCAAAAAAGGCAAAGATTAAATTGGCTTTAAGTACATTATATTTATAGTTCTGACACGTGTTCATGCATTTTACAGCTATTACACAACAACATTTGGAGATT
This sequence comes from Brachypteracias leptosomus, assembly GCA_013401335.1. NCBI lineage: Eukaryota > Metazoa > Chordata > Aves > Coraciiformes > Brachypteraciidae > Brachypteracias > Brachypteracias leptosomus. The sequence goes on along the minus strand of VYZX01008643.1, from coordinate 18,858 downwards.
TTACTGCAACTGCAGAACTGTCCTAGAAGCCAGAAAGGTGAGTCACTTCTAAGTTTTTGGTGCAGTATGATGATTAAGTTTATTACATCTATATTTTAATTCCTTGCTGATTCTTGACCAAATTAGTGGAGTCTTTAGCAGTATGATGTACTTAAAATTGTTGGGTCATATCCTGAGGTGCACTGGAGCAGCAGCTTAACAGATGGCATTGTGGAGGGCCTGTATTGATTAAACAATGCTTCAAGATTATTTCCTCAATTCTCTTTCTGGAACGTTTACCTCTGCTGATGTCTGACACCTGGTTCCAGGAGTGAACAGTTATTGCCAGAGGAGCCTGGCTTTGATCCCTGGGACAACTGCAAAGCCAAGGTGGACAAATGCATCTTTGCAATGTGCAAGGGCAGCTGATATTGGCTATGGTATAAGCAGCCCCACCTCTAACAGTCTCTCTTCTGTCATAAGTCCTTTTCCTTTTCAAGTTTCTTCTCACGTCTAACTGGGAACACATCATAGCTTGAGTCTCTTAAATAAAATTGTATCTGTTTCTCCAAGAACATCAAACATTGCAAAAAGTAAACTGCTTTGAATGACATAGGAAATAGTAACAAAAAAGGTGACTCCTTCAAGCACCCTGTCATTTTTGTCAGCTTTACAGCACCTGACAAGCTTTTGAAAAAAATCAGGAAAGAAAACCTTATACTTTACTCCTCACAATGACATTGATTAATTGATTTATCAGTTCTAAAGACTATCCACGACTGGTCAAGTCCTCTCAGTTTTGCTGGTAGGCATTACAGATAACAATACTGACAGCTGCCACTCAAGGCAGTTTGATTCTGGGATGAAGATTTAACCATTCTTGACAATCGAGCAGGCATTACCTCTTCAGTTCTCTGAGCAGCCTGTTTGGATATAATACTAAAGCAATAAGGTCAACTGGGGCAAGACACAAGGGACAAACTTTAGAGGATGGTCATACAAGTGTAAAAGGCTTTGCTAACTTATCCAACATGTTACCTTGCCTTCCAGTCTGAAGTGGCTCCTGAAGGCAATATTAACCCAAGCCATTTTCTGCTGAAACAGATACAGAAGTATATAGGGCTGTTCTCCCTCAGCAGAAGATGAGTTACCAAGAACAGTCTAATGTGATTCCCTGTGCTTTTCTACCTAACCATGCTTCAGGACTACAAAAATACGTTTTCTGTGAAATATGCAAAAAGTTCAAAACAAAACCTACGTTTTGAAAACCAAACTAACGCTTTTATTTAAAGTAAGTTTTCACCCTCTACCTACTGCTTAAAAGCCAAGATAAACAAATAATGGTACGTTCAACAGAAGTTTAGTTATCTACTGCAGGCTTAACATGGCATGTGAAGAGCATGCCTGCAGCTGGAACCATTTCTAATTTATTCTGGATTATAATATTCAGTATTGGATTGAAGAATAGATCTTCCACGTATAGACAAGTTCTAAAAAACCCTCATTGTTCTCTTCTGTATAAAAATATAGCATGCAGGCACACAAAACAAGACTCTTCTAGGCAAAGATGCCTGCTCTAAGTAAAAATAATTTTTAAAATTTGAAAAACCTCATACAGGTAAGAAAACAAAGTTGCCATGCACGTATTAACGTTAGCTGTTTAACAAACTGTCATTTGTTCTATGCTATTCTAACAGGTGGATCCAGAAAGTACATTTGCTTTTATTAAATCTTGATGGTTTACGTGCTCCTTAAATTGCTACTTAACAGACTTGTTACTATAATCCAGAAATGTCTGATTTTCTTCCAAATAAGATTTTTTTTTTTAAATACAAAAGCAAATGAGTACAGAGTTATGTTTATGACTCAAGAGTTGGTTCAACAAATTAAACTTTCCAAAAGACAATACATTTGTTTCCTGAGGTGGCTAAAAGTCACGTTTCACCTTCATGTTACACTACAATTAACAAAAAAATACTATGCACAAAACCAGAGGTTAACTACAGCATATAAGCACATTTACAGAGGTCACCTAATTTCACTAGTACTTTTTGTGTTAACGTGTACACCTTAACAAAAGTCCTAAAATAATCTTTATACATTACAAAACAAGGATTTACAAAACTTTATTTCCAAGTTAATTCATTCTAAAAATGCTGAAACATAAAAAAATACCATTTCCTAAAGGAGTTTACAATAAAAGGCTAACAATCTGGTGTGGAAGAGGTAAATATATATATGGAAACCTGTTTTAACAGTCACAAATCAGTCGCTGGTGATTAAAGAACACTTTGTTCTTCAAAGCTGGTAGGCACTTCCATGGAGCCAGAAATGTAAGTTTTCCTACCACTCCTTTTCCCTCCTATACATAAAAATATCCAATGCAGTAAAAAAACCAAGTAGGATAAAAGGGTGGACATGTGATCAAATAAAAACATTATCTAAAGTCTTGATAATTGCTCCTCTTGTGTAAGTGTAAAGATTCTGTCCCAAAGTTTTCCTGACAAGATGGAGTTATGTGGCCTTTTAAAAGTGTTAGCTGAAATACCTCCCTTTTTTACCAGTATATGTTGTTTGCTCACTGCTGTATTGCTGGTTTATGTCTGTAACAGAAACTGGCTCTAGGCCAGCCCATGGGTCCTCAAGCATTGAAGGTCTGTAATAGTTTTCCACATCATTAGACACTCTTTTCTCTCTGCCATGCGCTGTACCAAATGGAGTAGATGTCCTGGGTGATCCCTTTGGAAGAAAACCATCAGGTAAAGAAACATTTAATAGACTAATTCAAACTGCAAAATAAAAAGTTTCCTTCTAAAGCAGCAGGGCTTTGAAGCTGATTATTGATAATTACTACTCACTTGCATATTCCTCAGAAAATATTAACTTTATTATACTTTTTATTATATATTTTTATTATGAGTGATTTACCAGGATAAGAAAAAAAACCAGTCTTCTCCAAAACACTTATGTGACTGTGGCACATGAACTAAAGAAAAGCTCCTCACAAGCTGCCTAAGTCAACGACATGCCTGACTCAACAACCCAACAGGGAGTTAGAGGCTGAGAAAGAGCTGACGTTTACAAGAGAAGTCAGGTATTACCTACTTACAGATTGAACAAAGCATTGTATAATGCATATAGCTACAAGTGACCCAAAAAACTTATTGAGGAAAACATCCTGTTTTAACCAAACTAGTGTTATGTGAAATTTAGGAACAGATGACTTTATTTGATATACTGTCTGGATAGTAATCAGTGATTAAGTAAACACTGCATAAAAGAAAAACCTTTTACATGGAATTTTTAATACTGGATTTTTTTCTTTTTTTTTTTAAGATCAAGGATCACCACAACTGCTTCTGCAAACCTGCTACAAGTCTGCAACTTAGAGAGCTATGACAAGTAGGAAATTGCTATAACCATCTTCTCCTGTTGGCATCATCTACTGTTCTTTTCCTCAGATTCACTTCATTAAAAAGTAAGGTTTTGTCTAAAGCTGTATTTGTTTAAATTCATTGTTTTAACCAAAGTTAAACAACTTGTACTACGGATATACAGTAGTAGTCTCTGAACATGCCTGTTGTATTCTGTATGATTAGAAGAACAGGACTCCCCAAGGCTGATTATCAGCCTCTGACTTCTTAAAGGAGGGTAAAGCACTGATTAAGGGCTCCTTTCCCCCCTCCCTGACCTTTTGGACCAGCAGTGATGGTATTTAATTAATAAGCCCTACAGAATCTATATAAATAGATCATACAAAACAGTTTCTGGTTAAGAGTGAGAAATAGTGCCATGCAGCAGAGGCCCCTGTGCTCAGCCAGAAGAACAGATGCCACTGGAACTGCTCGAACCTATTCTGAAAAGTTGCTGTGGCAGGAGCTGTTCGTGTGGTCCGAGTAAATCTGTTTCTAGCATTCCTAAAGCTTGATGATAACGGATGCAGAACCAGATGTGGGAACACCCATGACTTCTGTTTACAGGGCACTTGTTTGTAATGATTCATTGTAGTACAATGAGGTTATGTAGCTAAGATAATTATCTCAAAACAGAAAAATTACTAAAAGGTAGAGAATTCCTTTGTTGTCTCAAAACCATGAGAGTGAGGTCAAAGAATCACCTCAGAATACATCTAAAAAACTTTCTAAGGCATATGGAGTTTCCTAGAGCAAGTCAACGTCCACTAGCAGAAGTGACATTTATGCTAAGCACTCACATTTAGTAGCGAAGCAGTAGTACACAGTGCACTCCATCTTTAAAACACCATGTTTAGTTAACTTTGACTTAAAAAAGCTCTACACTCAAACTGTTTTAATGTTATGTCCAATCTGCAGAACTCCAAAGAAAGCTGAACTGACATCATGATCTGCAGTACCCAGTGACAGAACAAAGCCAGTCATTGGTAAGGCTCTTTTGGATGCATTTATTGTATAATATTAAATTTCATTACAATATAATGCAGGCCACCAGTAACACTGACTTTTTAGCATGTTTGAAATATGGGAAATGTATTATGTAATACAAGATTGATGGTTTTCAGTAAGTGTTAAATTTAAGCATGTAGGTTAAAAAAAGAAAAAGAATACTAGTCATTATGTGCTTTTCCTCCCTCTATTTTTTTTAGAAAAAAAACCAAAATGTGATTATTCAGATTAGAGGCCTATGGAAAAGGAAAATAGCCCTACATGGGCAAGTGAAACCATTCTATACAAGCAAAATGGTTGGGTACCAAAGATACCTTAAAAACAACTTTATATTTCACTGTCACTGGTGACAACAGCCTCTTCTCATTGAGTTTTCCTTAAGCAATCTGTCTAGTCTCAATACCTTTTTTGCAGATAACAAATCTCTCTCTACATCTTTTGGTGCTATTCATTATCATGTTACTGAATGGAGTGATACTGCCTTGAGGATTAGGACAGTCACTCTGTTTATCAGCTTTCTTCACCTGATGTAATTTTAGCTGCTGGCAGATGCACAGAAACATTAAAATCATGACTGTACCATTTCAGATTTTTTTTTTTATTTTCTGTAATAATTTTCAACCCATCAGCACTAACTAGCTACTGCTACTAGCTAGTTCAGTAACTCCTGCTGAGTGTAGAAAGGGAAACGATAGTGCTAGGTGAATTTTAAGAGATTATTAAAGAAATAAAACAAACATACTTTCATAAAATGTAAAGGTGATGCATTTCCATGGAAAAAAGAAATCTCTGTAACCTGTTGGCCATGTAAAGGTAAGTCAGCCAATTTGGGAAGATCAAGCTTACTAAGTTTTCTGTTAATTTCAAAGAATTAAAGTCTGCAGGCACAAAATACTAATGATGTGTCATTAATAGAAAAGGAAATATAAACTGTCTTTTTGGATCTCCTGATGGGATTTGAAAAGATCACTTGAGACAAAAGGCAACAGTAGCATCATAAATTTCAAAAGCACTGTAGTTCTAACAATAGCATCTACAGAAGAGAGGGGAACAATCCACAAACCTCAGAAGAAATCTGATGCTTAGAAAAAGAAAGAAAAAAAAAAAATTCCTCTACCTGAATCTATTCATGGCCTCATGGACTGAGATTCTTGTTGCCAGTATCAAAGAAAATGGGGATTCATGGTTTACGAGACTTCCTCCCTCCGTGATTGCCTCTTTTCACCTCCCAGGCAAAACAACCCATGTGTGTACGTGTAAAAATACACACATACACAGGACCTTAGTCCCAGGAAAAGCCACAGACATATGGTGTTTTTCTACTCTTAGAAAGCATCACCATCAGGTCAGTGCCCCTAAACTACTCCCAAGGTCTACAGAAGGAAAGGGGAGAAGGGAAAATGTTGTGACAATCTGGAACGGGAATCAAACTTGTACCTTCTTCATGTCAGGCTTTTTAACACCAAAATGGAGCCTCTGAGGCTGGTCCTGCTCACAGGTCCTGACATGAAACAGTTCTGACTCAAAAGGATTCCTGCACATTCTTCCTCTCAGTTAAATCAGGCTTTTAAAAGAAACCATTTAACTGAATATCCAAAGAGGGATCTTCTGAAGGGAAATGAGACCCTGGTGACATAAGCCATCCCTCCAGAATCTGCAGTAGAAACACCACATCCTTTACCTTTTCAATAGGCACAGAGGTTAAGCAATCTATAGGCTTCCAGCCTGAAGGGAGAGCCTTTGCTGTTGTGTTGAAGAAAACATACAGAGTTCATAATGATCCCTTTCCACCAACTATGAGATTCCTGTAAACTAGTTATCTGCATCATAAAAAGTAACCAGAGACTATTTTTGAATGGAAACATGACTATGAGGTGTAGGCACATTAAGATTTTACTAATCTCTATTAAGGCTTAACTTCATTATTACACTTTTGCATAAAGCCAGTAAGGTACATAAGGATGCTACCATCTTGAGAACTGTCATCCCTATCTGCACTGCCAGTCACATGCCCCAGCTAAACCAACTGAAAAAAATCATAATTCACAGAACCTATTAATTATAACCCTCAGGAAAACTATGTTATTTAAATTACAGTTTTCAGTCCAATGCAAAGACTTTACAATTATACCCTATTATCCCAAGAGAGGCTCTCATTTCTGCTTAAAGGTGCCTCAGCCTCATTCTCTTTAACAGAGCACTTGTTTTTTCTGAAAGCTCTGTGTGTGGATAGGGCAGCTTGTACTATGTAAGACAACACAGGCACTTCACCACTATGTTAAAGAAAACTGATCCAAGCGAGGTGCAGACAAGGGAAAGAGGCATTTGCTGCAGTTTTGGGTGGTGCCCAATTTTGTCTCTGCCTTCCCACACCAGAATACGAAAAGGAAGAAACTCACTCTTCTGAATCCTTGTGCCTTCACAAGAGGCCTCAGCCAGGCCTGGGGCGCTCTTCCCTTCCCTCTCCACACCCTGCCTGAGCCGGGGTCTCTCTACTGGGGGGGGGAAGCCAGACGTTGCCTGGTGCGGTGCAAGCCTCCCTCTCCCCTGAAAATCATGGCGGAGGGGGTGGATGCTGCACCTTGCCAGAAGGCCTCGGCGTGCTCTGCCCTGCGGACTGAGGGCTCCGCTCAGCAGCTCTCTCCCTCCCTCCCGCCCCGCTGTGCCTGTCTCCCTCACCGCCCTGCCCCATACCTGGTAGTGCCTCTGGAAGCCCCCGGGCGAGCGCTTGTGCTGCTGCGGGTGCAGGGGAGCTCCAGCCGGGGATTTGCCGCCGTAGGGAGTCGGGTACCGGGGGCTGACACTCTGCGGCCTGCGCGGGGTCTGTCCCCCCGGCGAGGGGCTCCCGAAACGCCCGCCGCCGCCCTGGAAGCTGTGGCCTCGGGGCGAGTGGCCGCTGCTGTAAGGCCCAGGCCTGTGGCCGTAGGGCGGCGTGTGGTGGGGGCTCCCGTAGCCCCGCGGGGAGGGCGGCATGGGGCCTCCGCCGGAGGGGGGGCTCCGGAAGCCGGCGCCCGCGAACGGAGGCGTCGGGGGGCGGAAGCTTTGCCGGTACATAGCCCGGGCCGGCGAGGCGATGGCGGAGAGGAATAAAACCTGCGCAACCCCCAGCAGGCTCCTCGGCGGGGCGACGGCGAGTCCGCTTCTTTCCCTTCCCTCCTTTCCCCGCCGGGCGGGCGGAAGGTTCCGGCCTCCAAACGTTCCGGGGAAGGCGAGGCCAGGGACTCCCGGCTGGTAGCGGACGCCAGCCCGCTCCGGCGGGGCTGGAAGGGGCTGGCGGGGGCTCGGAGCGGCGTCCCCACCAGCCTGGCCCAGGGGCGGCTCCGAGCTGCGCGGATGCGCTTCCTCCCGCTGCTGGCAGAGCAGGTCTCTGATTTCAGTGAAGTAGTAGCTCAGGCAATGAGACCTACCCATGGAAACTCATGGGGAAGTGCTCTCTTGGAGGAGAGCCTCATTCAGCAACATAAACCCAATTTAACAATGTCATTTATTAGCATTCCCGCTCTGTTCCCGGCTATGTTAATGCAAATCCTCAACAGCTCAGTAAAGAAAGAGTAAAGGTGTTTTTTTAATTATTTTATTTATTTATTTCCAGTGCAACAAAGTGCCGCTCAGTTTTAGGACATTGCAATGTATGAAAGTTAAAAAGGGCTTTGAGAACAGCAGCAAACAAAAGCCAGTAAAACAAGCAGAATGCTTTGTGTATCAGCCTGGCTTTAAACAGCTGTTGTTTGTTGGTTTTTTATTATTTCTTTTGGTTTTTAAATGGCAATAATTTCATATTCTCAGTGAACTCAGCTCTGCTCTATGTCCGACAGTCTCCCTGTGAAAAACGGGGGCATATCCTTGGAATTCTAAAATGGAAAGAGACTAAACCTATTCACTTAATTTTTTTGCTAATACTTTACTGTTTTATCTTCCCTAGAAGACCAGTTTTCTATCTATTATGATTAGGTACACAAGGATGGCTATGTCTACACAAGACATTTTATCAATGTAAGCATTGATTTGTCTGACCAGTCTTTTTTCCCGAAAATGATAGCTTTGTCCAATTTAAACCCTTTTCACACCCGTATTTTTACACACACACTGAGTTATATTGGGATAGTTTTGCCGATGAATTTACTTTTTGTTGACAAATCCTGATTGTTTCTCGGATTTTAAGCATCCCTGTCATGCTTTTCAGTGCACGTAGCATATCCAGCCATCAAACCCCTCACGTCAAAGATTTTCCTTCCAAGCAGTCAGGAGTTCCAGCTATTGCTGAGATGCTGCCATTGTCTTATCTTCACAGCATATTTCTCATCAATAAATGCTGAACCTCTGCAGGCTTTTGTATCCTATTACAGATCAAGAAGACGCTGTGATGTTCCTGTAACACACTAAAAATAGCCTGGAAGTACTTAGCTCAAGGAAGAATTGCTTAAAGGTCATCTCAAGCCAACCATTCCATAGCTATATAAAAGATATAAACTATATATAAAGTATATCTTACAGCATAAGTAATATCGGACCTTCAGTGAAGCAGAGTTGAGAGAAAGGATCCACCTCATGTGGGGATTTAATGGCATCCAAGCACAGCCACCTACTTTGTGAGCATGGAAACCTGTTATTGGGATATTTTATGTCACCTTAGCACTGTTGTGTGTCGCAGAAGTGGAAATATCACATCACTGGAGGTATCTGGAAGGACAAGTCTCCAGCCATCAACCAGTTGGTTTGTTTGGGAATTTGACGTTGCAGCAGAAAAACTTCAGTCTATTTTATGTTAATATTGAGTTTTTTAGATAGCAGCTGGAATTAAAGCTGCAAGACACCTCCCTTTTTATAAAGCCGAGCCACCTGCGTTCCCCACGTTACCAGAGAGCGAAGCCGCGCCCTTTTAACGGGGACTACTTTATAGCGGAGGCGAACCGTGAGGGAGCGCGGAAGAATACCCACGACCACCGACCACAGCCCCAGACCTCACGGCGGGAAAAGCCGGGGGCGGAGCCAGCAGGAGGCCCCACCCCACTCCTGCGCGCTGCGCCAGCCCGGGAATAATTTAACGCTGCCGTGGCGTCGAGCGGCGCTTGCGCGGTGTGGGCGGGCGGGCACCTTCCCGCGGTGCGGCTTCCAGTAGCGGGACGCGATGCTGGGCGCCGGGCTGGGAAGATGGTGCTGCCGCTGCAGTGCCGGGCTGTGGAGGAGCCGGCCGCCTGCAGCTGCCGGCGGCAGCGCCTGGCCGCGCTGCTCCGGAGCTCGGAGCGCCGCCTCTGCCTCGCCTAGCAACGGCGGCGGGGCGCGGGGCGGCGGCGCTCCCCCGGCAGGTAGCCGCGCCGCACCCTCCTCCTCCGGCTCCCCTTCGCTCTCTCGACTTGGCGGGCCCTTCTGCCCGTTGGATCCCGCCGGGGCTCCGAGGTGGTGCTAGGAGTGCTCGGGCAGGGCGCGGAGCCGCTTCGCTGAGGGTCGGGCAGGGACGTAAAACACCTGAGGGAGGCTTCTGCTGCCAGCTCCTCACAGTACCGCGGCCTCCCTCAGGCGCGGAGCCTCTACCGGCGCTGCCCCCTGGGGCCGTGGGTGGGTGGCGAGCGGGGCGGCCTCGGAGCCCCGCTGGTGCCAGGGCGGCCGCTGGTACAGCCTCGGGCCGCGGCCGGACCTTGCCCCCAGGGCAGGGAGCGGGGCAGCCCCGGGGGAGGAGCGGCTGCGGGCCGGTGCTCTGCCCGCGTCAGAGCTTGCCGGGCTCTAACCTCGTACAGCCGTCGTCTTTCTTTTTAATAACTATTAAAAAAATAAAACCAAGCTGCAACAAAGTAATTTTGCTCTGGAATTCAGATCTCTCTATTGTTAAATGGCGTGAAAAAGTACTAACAGTTAAATTAGACTCAGGAAGTTTGGAGTTCTGCTTGCCAAGGTAAACATGCCAAGTGTGTCCCTGTGTGGAGTGATAGACAGTTAATTCATGGCACTGATGGATTTGATTCTAGCTTGATGCATGTATAAATTAAAAAGCACTTGGCAATCAAAGATAATAGACTTCAGGAGTGATGTCTTCTGAAATTGGAATGGAATTTGTTTACTGTTAGCTTGCATCGGTGTGACTATTATATGTACTAACTGGCTGTCTTCTCAGTGCCCTCTTCTGTTGCAAGTTTAAAGGAAAGCTTTTTTGGGGAATATGGCATCAAAGTTAACTTCTGGTCTATAGAATGATCTCTCTGTTGGTTGCTTATTTATATTGTTACATTAGACCAACCTTGGGACAGCCTGCTTAGTTTAACTAGAGTTTAAGTCCTATTAAGAGTGAGTGGATCTACTTACTCATCATCAGAGTTACTTATAAAAGGTTACCAATTTACAGTAAAGTCAAATATCATGACAAAGAGTTTCCAAGTGTGGTATAGTTAAGGCTGGGAGAGTGGATTTTTCTTTCAATTATCAAATTGCTGGAATAATCAAAAGCAAAAATAAAAGGGAAAATATGAGTTCACAATTTAGAGAATTGAGGCTATTGAGCCAGAATTTGAACAAAAAGCACTGCAGGAAAAGTTTGACTTTGGGTGTGTGCCTGATGAGAAGTTAGTGAGGAGAGGAAAAAACCATCATGAGGTCCTTTTGATCAGTACTGATAATTCTGACCTCTTCTGTTTGTGGTGTGGTTTTGTTCAGTTTTTCCCCTGCAATAAGGGGTCAGTAGTGCTCTGGTGCTGGGCATCAGTGTCCCAGAACTGCTGTTTCTCTGATAGTCAAAAGGCTTTCCATTATGATCTTTTCAGTAAATTAATGTCTTGCTGGAAAGCAAATTGAGGTCCTCTATGTTCTCTTTTGTGAATCTCTGCTCTTCTAGTTTGATGAGATTAACAGAGCTATTTTTCTCTCAGATTTTCAAAAGCAAGCTTTTGATCTTTCCTCTTTCTTGCATTCCTTCATCATTGTGGACATCTGTGTTATTTACCAGTAAATCACAACGGTCTGTTTCTCTGAAACAACGATTGTACTCTCCTCTTCCAACTGCAGAACAGTCCTAATCCCTGAATAGAGTGTTAGATGTTACCATAAGGTGAGTGAAAGGATAATTAGTAAGGATTCATCGGCCTTCATTATGCACAAATGCAAATTTGTAGGCTCATCTTAACACTTTATAGGCTTCTTTGAGAAGTATCTTTATGGGTTCCTGTAACTTGGCCCTGCTGGAAAATCTGTTGGCCCTGAGAAGTTGCTGCTGTTCTGGTGGGAAATGTAGCACTAAGTGCTGGCTCAGGAGGAGAGTAGGTGAACCAAGTAAGAGGGTTGAGCTTTAAAATGTCTGGAAAGAACATAGGAAGATGGAGCCTTTCTGTTAGCTAAAATGATATTTATTTTAGGGAGCTGTGCTCTCCAGTAAAGCTGTTGACATGTTTTCTGTAAACAGAGTGATGCTATTGTGAAGCAAATGCTGCACTCAGTTCCTTATGAGACAAGCATATGCTTAAGTGTGTGCTCAACTAGAGCCATGTTGGTAACGTTGAGTTCTGTTGGAGGATCTGTGGTGTTTCCTGGGCACTGGCACAAGACTTTCCCAACACCTGGACCTTTCATTGAGGTGTGTGGCATTGAAGGGAGCCTGAGTTTTCCTCAAGGCTTTGAAATGTGCAGAATACATGGTCATTCCTGGGTAAACACCCTTTTGACCTGCTGCCAGGTCCGTGTGTTGTATTAAAACCCAAAATGGGTTAAATTCATCCCTTTGGAGTGATAACTGAGGAAAATATCTTGAAGGTGAGGAGTGGGGTGTAAGTGTTCTCACTAAGAGCAGTGCAGTAAATGAAAACATTTCAGCAGAAGCCTTAAATTCCCAATGGTGCTTCATATCTCTGTAGCCTTTTCATTGTATATCTCTCTATATCCATCTCTTCTCACCATATATACATTAAGCTACCTTGCTATAGAGAGAAGTATCTGGTTTAGTCTCTGAGGGAGAGTTAGGGGGGTGACTGAAGGTCTGATGGAGGAAGTGTGGAGCAGGTGACACAGGCATTCACTGCTCCATGACTCCAGATGCTTTGAGGGACTGTCATTCTTTTCTCCCTCTTCTGTAAGAAAGTCTATGCCTGAGTTTTTGTGTGTGTGTGTGTTTTGGGTTTTTTTCCCCTTGTTTTACATCTTTCTCTTACCTGGACAAACACCCTGAAGAGATGCTAACCACAAGTTAATCTTGTGTCATTGACCAAGTGCTTTTTTTTTGTGGTATGAAACCACCTGCCAAATAATAATGAAATGATCACCACAGGGGGTGGTCAAGTGTTTGCATCCCCAGCCTGCAATGAAAGTCACTGAGAAGATAACCCGAGGTCACCCAAAAGACAGCTGGCAAACCTGTGGTGTGTGAGATTGCTCTGTGGTGCTTGTTGCTGGTGTTTTAGAGCTAGTCAGGTTGGAAAGGGTGAGGGAAAGGAGGAGAGCTGTGACTTCCTAGGAGTTATCTTGCACGTGCGACCATCCTTGGAAGTTAAAGACAGAACAAGTATTTCCTTGGCTCATGTATTCTGTCTTTGGCTTTGTGAGCTCTTTTTTGAAGTGCAGATATTCTTTTTTGTGATGTGAGTGCATAGTTCTGCACAGGTCAGAACTCTTTGTGAGGAGGTTGTGCTTCATGTTGTTCTGCTTACCCATCAGTTTTAGTCAATGGTGTTCTGATGTTGCTTGCGAAGCTTTTATTAGATATTTCTTCAGGTTAGTGTTTAAGAGCTGTGCAAGTGTTTGTGGAAGGCACATATAAAAAATCTCTGAAAACTAGCTTTATTGTGGAACTGCTAGGGGTTTAGAATAGGTTCTGTGCTGTTAACCATGAGGTTTTCAGACTTTGAAAGGCTTTGCTGCTGTCATACACTCCTAATAACCTACCTGTGCAGAAAGCTTTACTATCCTTTCTTTGGGGAGGGGGATGAGGGAGGGTGATGGAAGCGTGTCATAAAAACAGTAGTTCAGGCTGCCAATGAGAAACATCTTACAAAAAAAAAAGATTAAAGAGTAAGTTGCTGTTTTCTGTTTCTTGTCAGGTGCTAGTAGTGTAAAGCCATTGGATGGTGTGAAAATTCTTGATTTAACAAGGTTTGTGTTTTGTCTGTAATTTGGAACAGTCTCTAGATGAAAATATTCTGACAGGAAAAACTGGAAAAAAAACAGTCTCTTTTTTTTTTTAAATATTACAGGGTGCTTGCAGGACCCTTTGCCACAATGAATTTAGGAGATCTAGGGGCTGAAGTTATCAAAGTGGAAAAACCAGGTAAGATTTTTATCTATTTCAGATATAATGAGAATGTGGGGTAGTTTAACAAATAATTGCTTTTGTATTTTAGGTAATAAGTGACTGAGAATGCAAGATTGAAATCTTTTAGAAATATTTAGAAAGACAATACTCTGTTTATTTGGTGATGGTGTGTTTTTGGTAATTGTGTATGGTATTGTGCCAAGAAATAAGTTTGCAGCTATTTGTATATATTTGTAGCTATTTGTATATATTTTTGTGCCAACATTTTTCAAGTTTTGGGAACATTTTACGTCTTTGCATTGTTTCTGGAGTGATAGAGATCTAGTTATTAGTAGGTTTGCTTGTACGCATGTGATCTGCTTGCTTTTTAAGCTTAACCTTGTGCTCCATGTAAGTGTATTTTGATCAGAAATAATTTGTCTGTATGTTTTAAAGAGGGTAGGGAGATTGCAGTTGTAAGATCAGGTAACTTTTGTGATATTAATGTACAGAACAGTGCCAACTTACCACTTAAAGTGCCTTATTCTATCACTCAAAACTAAATTGATTTTGTTTGAATTGTTGGTTAATTTGGGCTTGTGAGTGTTTAGGTGTATGGTGTTTTTTTTTGTAATGTGGTGAGTGGTTTAAAACAAGGGTTTAAGTGTAGTGTTTGACACTGAAAATTTGACAAAAGTACAAATTCTTCCAGCAATTACTTACATGAGAATTATGGAAATGGTGTTTTTCCCATTTGGGAATTCAGAATCTTCAGCACAGTCCCCTCTGAGCCAAAACATCAGATAATTTTAAATAGGAGTAAATCTCACTACACAGGACTAGAATACTGATAAAATGACAGGCACTTTAATTTTGGGAGCAAACTCCTCCTTCTGTTTTCATCTTTATTATACAGGGAATAAAGGTAAAATGAGCATTTAAAATATGCATGTTGTTTGTGTAATTGTATCCAGATCTAGTGGGGCTGGCAAGTGTTTGGACTGGTAAAGTATAAGGTGACTTGGCATATTATATTACCTTTCTCCTGAGAATAATTTTAATATTTCAGTACAGTTTCAGGTTGTTGTTAAAAAATTACCTTTCTTTGGAATTGTGCAAAGTGAACAGAAATTTATTTTCTGCATGAGGTAGTTTAAAGCCCAGGATCTGATATTCCTGTATAGGAGGAGATGGGAGTTCATTGGAAAACAGATTTATGAATTTGTATTAAATTCTTCATGCTAGTGCTGACAGTGTCTGAGGTTAATGAGCTTTGAGTGTGTGCTTTCAATTACAGAAGCCTGTGTAGCTCCTTCTGAGTCTAATCAGACTCTGGGTAATTAGCTTAATAAATAGAATTTATTTTATTTTTATGTTTTTTAGCTTAGCACAATGGTTTTCTTTTTCCACTCAGCACATGCACTTCTCAAAGAGTTGCTGAGGATTGGGTAATGGTAAAAAATGCTTCATTCTTCTGGAGTAACTTCTTAGTTTGTGAGACTGTACAAGAAGAGTAACAAATATCATGACATTTGGTTCTTTTTTAGAAATATTCCTTGTATTTGGCTCTCAGTTTTATGCATCATTATATGTTGGAGGCATGTAATTATGCCATAGCAGCTGCATGTTATGTCGTGTATTTTTTCCTCCTTTATTTTCATGTTTGAAGCTTCTCACTTTTCTAGTAGTAATTCTGAAAAGAGCTGGTGAAATAACTACACACTTGAGATACCAGCCCATATTGCATTCCTTGTATTTTATTTTGAATAGGAAATACTCAATATTCCAATATCTGACAGAACACTGAGTATCTAACAAAAGTTTTGTCACATCATCCTTAATCACTCACCATTGTTTCAAATGTTCTCACTTCTGTGGCAGGGCAGAAGCTGCATTAGATGTGTACTGTCAGATGAGGCTGACAGTGGTGTCACCACAAGTATCTGGGTGGGAGGAATGGAGCAGTGTCAGTGATTAAGTATCAAGTAATGGCTTTGGAGATCTGTGTTCCAGCTCTTAGGGTTTTGTTTTGTGGTTGAAGAAGGGCAGCCTGAGAACTCTGAATTTCAAAGGTTTCAGAATGTGAGTCATCAGCTCTTTCCTTCAGACCTTCACAAGAGTATAATCCGTAAAGGACAGTAGCTGCACTATGTCCTACATGGGAACTATGACTGGAATGCCTTGTTTTGAATGGCTTGAAGTGGTAACATACAGAACAGGGATTTCTTCTTATTTTTTTTTTCCCCCCAAGCTTCCTGCGTGAACCAAAATAGTTCTTTGAGATACTAAACAGTACAAATGTTGATAAATTTATGTATATGTTTGTATAACATCCACCACAGCTGATCTTAAATGGCTGTAGACTTGGTGTTACCATAGTGGGTATAATGATTGTGACAGTGGCTATATTGTGTAAGACCAAAGGTCCTTCAGCTTGTTTCTGTATCTGTGTTAGCATCAGTCTTTTGTGTTGCCTCACCAAGGAACGTTTTCACCCACATGGAGTTAAGAAGTGGATCAAGTCTAGATGTTGAAATAGGTGTAGGAATGTGCATGCTTCCTAGCACTTGGGGTGATGATTATCTCTGAATTCAATTTTAGCTTTAATTCTGATTAAAATAGATTGCCAGTCTTAGTTTTAATTTTAATCAAAATAGATTGCCAGTCTCTGTGACATTTAAGAAAGGCTTAAAGCTGGAAATGAAGCATAAATGATACACAGTGACATCAGTGTCTGCAGCAGCTTTAATGCCATCTTGCCTTTCTGGGAGGGCTGGAGGTGGGAGATTGCAGCAGCTCTAGCAGGTTCTTCTTGTTGGTGTTCTGCAGCACACAGCTTAACATGTTGTTGCTGGTCAGTAGGATCTTGATGCTGTGTCCAGAGTATTTTGGCAATAGCTTATTGACTATGTGTGGGACAAGAGCTTCTGCTAAATTCTTCCAGGTTGCCTAAAAGAATTGCATTGCAGCTCCGCTTTAAGTGAAACAAGAAAACCCCAACCAAAAATTTCACCTCCCACCCCTGCTCTAAAAAAACTCCCACCCAAACAAAAATGACCAAAAAACCTGCAAAAACATTGGTGATGTGTGACTATATATTATTTTAAAGCCTAAAAGTAATCCCAGTACTAGCAAACACTGTGTTCACTTTGCTTAATCATGTTAACTCTTAGGTGGCTTTTTGGACATAAATATCCTAAAATATATGTATTAAAATAACTTTTGTTCTGCCTGCTAGATGGAGTTTAGGTGGTTTATATATGATGCTGAAGGAAAACTTATTCTTTTTATTTGTTGGTAGTGTGATCTTGGACAGCTATGAAAATGTGATGGTTTTTCTTTCAGGTGCTGGTGATGATACAAGAGCCTGGGGCCCACCTTTTGCTGGGACAGAAAGTGTTTATTTTCTGAGTGTCAATAGAAATAAAAAGGTAAATGGAGAGCAGTATTAAACATTAACCTATTTTCTGTAATTACAATTGAAGACATAACACATCTTGGTTTGATTTTTAACATACAACAGAGCAATAGTTACATTGCCCTTAAGCTATGATGAAGACACTTCAGGAGAAAAACTGTTCTTTTGAACAGAAAGGCTGCAGAGCTCTGGCAGGGTGCTGTGGTCAGCTGGGGCAAATTAAAAAATCAAGAGAGGTTCTGCCAGTCCTCAGTTGCTGGTGCAAATTGACTGAAAATGGGCCCAGCTGAAAGTAAGGGTGGTTTTATCTGAGTTTTCTCAGGTGCATCAGCTCAGTGGACCTGTCTTAGCTGGCAGCTGGAGGAGGGTTGGCTTTGCACCACAGTGAGGCTGCCTAAAGGTAGCTTGTGAACTTCAGGATGAAGATGAAGTTTCATGAGGTGCCTGAGCTGTTCACTGGTGTGCTGCCATTGAAACAAACGTTTCTGGTGTCCCCATGTGTACTTGCAGTAGTAGGTGCTGTGCAGACATGCTGTGAAGAGCCTGCAGGCTTGTTTTGGTGCTTGTCTGGTCCATTGGTGAGACAATTCAGCTTGCTTTATCAATGGATTTTTTGCAGGGGAAGGGGGAGTGTGTGTTTAAAATTTACTCATTTGATTTAGCTGTTGTGTGAAACATGAGTGTTGGTTATGTTTAGAAGAGGCTGATGATCATCAGGAGGGCTTTCACAGAAATTACTGTTGTATTTTTTTTTTTTTTATCCTCAGAGTATAGCTATCAACATGAAGGATTCAAGAGGAGCAAAGCTAATCAGAGAGGTAGGTTTAGACAGCATACAAATAGTGCCTATTTTCTATTGTTTTGATCCTGAGTAATAAAGAATAAACTCTGCATTCCAACTCATTTGGTAATTGAAAATATACACATGTAGTGAACTTGTTAAATGATAGTATATAACCTCTGTAGTCTGTGCTTTTGGACTCCATGTTCAGTGTCATTTCTAATGGTTTTAGATATAAAATTTTTATGAAAATGTCACCAGAAGCTTCAAATGAAATATTGAAGAAAAGGTCTAACAGCTTCAAATGAAATAATGTGAGGAGAAGGTCTATCAGCTTGATTTGAACTTGTACTACTTGATTAGAAAGGTTCAAGCTGGACTGATCTGATGAAGTGAGTGAGCACTTTACAAAGAGAAGATATTGGGCTCCAGTATTTGCAGGTTTTTGAATTTATAGTTTTTGTGACAAGTTGCTATGCATCTTTCTGAGAAACTTAATATTTGGCGTTTATTCAGTATTTGAGTTCAGCATGTAAAGGTCTTTTAAGGGTGATCCATTTTTTCCATTGGAAAATGAATAAAAGCATCATGTCTCACATTCTGTGAAACTTGTGCTTTGTCATCCCTTTTTTATTTACTGAGAAACACAAGACCTGCTGCTTGCTAGTGCTGTGTTTTGAGCCCTGAAGTACTAACACATCTAAGAGTGAGCTGGCTTCTGTTACTGTTTGTTTCAGTACCAGTTCCAATCACTTCTTCACACTGAAACTGTGTCCTGCAGCAAGTGGAATTTGTCTGGTAGTATTTTTGACTTGTGGTCTCACAACATATGAAGCTAACATTTACTTGTGTAGCTGCTCTGCATGCACAGATGGTGCTTTCTGAATTGATTCAGTATTGATTACCCAAAGTATTTGAAAATAAGGACCACTCGGCTCCCTCCCACTGGAAAAATAGCCATGTGCATGGTGAAAATACTTTCAGGAAACAAAAAAAAGAGAAGATAAAATGTGTATTTCATTCTAATTGCCTTTTGACTCCTAAGATCCCCAGA
>VYZX01008642.1:11127-25089 GCA_013401335.1 Brachypteracias leptosomus | reverse complement strand
TCATGTTTATGCATAAGTGACATTAGTAACTCTGAGATTATGCATGGATTCTACATCACTTCTGTCCTTTCTGCTGGAAAACTGAAATGAAGGGTTTGTGCTTTTCCACTGAGATGAGAATAAAATGTTGCAGTCCTTCTTGTCACTAGTGGAAAGTCCACCCAGGCACCATGGAAAACGTGAGCAACACCTGTTGGTCTGTCATTATGGTTTCCTCCCACTGCTACAGGAAGTTATCTCAGATAAGCAGCTTGCTAACTCAGTTTCTTTTAAGTGTCTAGAGGAAGATTGTGGTCATACAGCTGAAAAACTACTTCAAACAAAGCCACAATAAACTGAATTAAAATGTGTTCCTATTGTGAAAAAACAGCTGATATAAGCAGTCAAATACACTTGGGTAATTAATCATCACTTGCTAAATGGCATCCTTTTGTTCATTTCTTTTTAGGTGAGTAATAACTTGGTCAAAAGAAGATTGATATTTTCAGAAACACACACCTGGATTTTATAATGCCTGTAACTGACTTGTGGCTAAAGTGTAGGCTATGTATTTTTTCCTATTAAAAAATTTACTTCATATCACAACAAATAATTGAGCCAATAAAACCATCAAGAATACTGCAACTGTGAAAATTGTTACACGGAGTAGTACGTTGCACAAGATGGAAGTAAAAAGTCAGCAGAAGCAAAGAGCACATACTTAAGTATTTATGGAGTAGAGGTATTTCACACTGCTGCTCATTTCTTATGTCAGTGCTTCATCCAAGACGTGCACAGAAAGGCTGTGTAGAGATCGCCATGCAATGATCTCAGGAAGCTGAGAAGATGAGATGGAGTCATTTTAATGCCATGACTGCTGTTGTCAGAGATTCCTTCTTATTGCTAAGGAATGATGGATTATGAAATAAATAATTGCCATCACCATTAAAAAAAAATTTGAAAACAATGTTATGGAAATCTATGATTATGTGTTGATTATTTTTATAAGGGAATGTAAAGAAAAAATCTCTAAACCACTCGTTGTTATATAGATCTTGATGAAAACATTCTCATAACTCAAGAGAAAAATTCAAAATAGTTATGTAATTAAACTTTTTACATTCTCAGCTTTTAGAGCTGAATATTCCTTTATATTGACAATTTTTAAAGGAAATGTTTTAAGAATTTTTATTTTCATAGAGATGCCAGAACTGCCTGTCCAGAATCATACAGCTTTACTACTATATGGTAAAAGTTTAAGATAAGAGTCCAATATGATCCATGTATAATTTTGTTTTATTTACTGCTGTAGGAAAATTTATGCAATGCTGTAAGATAGATAAATTTATGGAAGACATTCTTGTTTCAACACTCGTAAAAACCTACAGAAAGTAGCATACCCATTCTAGCAAATGTTGACAATTCTTATTCATACCTTATTATCAGACACTTATTTTGAGCTTATTTTTTGTTTTATTCTAACAAGTAAGCTTTCTTATTATATTAGTGATAAGGATATGTGGTTTTTAAAATTTGAAATAATTAATTGTTAATATAATATTGCTCTCACATATGTATTCTTGGGTTTTGTTATACCATAAAAATATATTGAAATAGAAAATTCTCTTAGTAAAGGTAAATAGTTACAGTATCTGCAGTTAAGCCAAACTTCTTCAGTTGGTTAAATAACTTTTTTTGCAATATGCAGTTTTGAGCTTGGTGAAAGAATTCATTAATTTGGGCCAAAACTGGTGAAAGTTTTTCCCCCAGACATAAATAAAATTTTAAAAAATCTCACTTTATAAAGACACCTTGAATTTCCATATAAAAATATTTTGAGCCACTAACTAGCTGGTTTATTTCATTAAAAATCTTTACACAAAGCTTTTAGGTCAACCAATTACAGCAGATGTTGACTGGAAGTGAAATATGTGGGAAAGAATTTTAGCCGTGAAAATAAAGCAAAAGCTATCCCTATACTGCAATGAAAATTAAATGATGCCTGTTTATTTTTTCCTAGTTTTAGAATCACAATACTTAATAACATTGAGCTCTTACCCAGAATGTTCAATTAGCAGATCTTTAAGCATCTAGAGAAGATTTAATTGCAATTATATTCATTCCACCCAAGACCTTTGAAAATAATCAAGTATTAAAAATCTGAAAACACAAAAGAAATCAAGGAGATGTCTAATGAGACATTAGGTCTACCTCCTGAGGGAAATTTCTGCCTGTGACAAGTTTCATGCTGAGTTTTTTTCAGAACTCTGAGAAGGGGAAAAAAAAAAGTATTTTGTCTTTTTAAAACCCATTTTGTGTCTTCAGGCAAAGTCATGTACATCAGAAGATCTGTGACCAGACATTTAGTCTTCAAGGCATCGATCGTAAGTTACATATGTAAAGGTAACTGACAGCCCACATTGCACTGCTGAAAGTTCTTGGGTTTTCTCTGCTGGAGATACTGCACTGTTTATTTTCCACACTTATTTTTCACTCTATTTACCAATTATAATTGATGCTTGTAAATAAAAACTATTGTTTATCTTATCACTAATATAGGACTGACTGTGTGGTCTATCAACATGCCATGTTGGCAAAGGCAAGAGAGCAAATTGACTCCAAGAGCGTAAACACATACAAAATCTTACTGTGGGGTGAAAGAAACGTGCAAATTGTGTTCTACTGCGATAATAGTTTGGTGAAGCACACCATATTTCTGCTAGGAAATGTTGTTTCTAGAGATTTTTCATTCAAAAAACAAGTAGATGTGGTGCTTCAGGACATGGTCTAGGGGTCAGGGAGATGTTGGGATGAAGGTTGGACTTTGTGGTCCTAGAGGTCTTTTCCAACCTAAATGATTCTATAAAGAGATAATTAAATCATCTCCTCTGCTGTTGTATTCTGGACTTTGGTAGCTTGTGAAGACTAAGGCAAAAAAAGGTAATGGGAAACATGCAGTTTATGATTAATATATCTTTCTCTTTAGGGCTCTCAAAGGCTAATTTACATTTATTCTTAAAGTTTTTTCTGACCGACATCTTTGAGTAATACAGTGCACTATCTCTCTATTCAGGATAACCGAAGGAATTACACCTCAGTTAGCTCATTTGTTTCTGTGTTTCACTACAAATAACAAAAAATTGCAAATCAATATCTAGATAGAAATTCTTTCACAATATTTTTGTAGTACCAACAGTATTTTTTCTGTATTTTAGAAGCCTCAGATAACTACTTTTAAAAAACCTAACTTGGAAATGCATTTGTAATCAAAGCATGGTGCTTGTTGTTTTGGTTTTTTTAAGATAGCCTGACTTGAGAGAACTCTGACTTTATGCAATCACACAGTCTTTCCACTTGAGCTTAAAGGACAGTAGAAATCTCCCAGACAAATTCACAAACTTGGGGGAAAATGAGTAGTAGAGAATAGGAGAGAACCCAAAATTTATTTTCTTGGTGCAGTATTCAAGAGGCTTCAGCTTGGCAGTGTCTGACTGTAGTTTTGTGATCGCTGTAGCACCAGTCTTCCTTACCAGTGGACATAGAGAAGGAGGTGGAGCTTACAGTAGTGAGGTAGAAAAAAGAAAAGGACAAATATTATTTATTTCCTAGTGCTTGCAAACAGTGTATTGCTCTTCTGCTGGTCTTTTTCAGATGTGTCACGCAGGTGCAGCTGACACCTGGCTCTAATTTTCAATTAGAGTATATCCACTGGAGTGTTAACTACATGATGGGCATAGAGCAGTCGCATTGAAGAATGTAGTTGGCAGAAGTTTACTAATTCAGGAGTGGGTAACTCAGGAAGATCAATAGGTTCCTGACCATGTCATTGATTGTGGGAGCACCAAAACACTATGCTCAAATACTATTTTTGTTATCATCTGCCAATTTTAACAGCTTCTTTGGGCAGTTGATTGAAGCCTCTTCAAAAATAATGTATAGGTTACATTCTTCAGGTCTTCCACAGGTGAGCACCAGTTCAAATCAATAGTAAGGACAGAAATACATTTCCTCCAAGGAAAAAAAAGGCTAATGAAGAAATGAGCAAGAGCATAAATGTCTTTGTTTCACAGTGATATTTTATATGCAATAAAAACTATGGCATGGTTGGAGATGAAACAACTTTCATATACAAATATATCCTTAATTGTTCTGGTAACTAGTTCATGTTGTTTAATGTGCTGGAAAGGTAAAAAGACAATGAAAAAGTGCCTGTACCTCTGTCGGTTAGTGGAGATAAACCTATTGTGCTACTCAAAAGCAAGCATTATTAGTGAAAGAGGTTATTGTGTATTAGGGAGCTTGTAGCATGAAGACCTGGTGTAGAACTGTCATTAAAGTGAATACTAAATGAAGTTAATTCAGTTTAGTTCGTACATGATGCTGATGATTGATTTTCACAGTCAGGCTAATAGAACAGTTTTCGTCAGTACTGCAATTATATTACTGTTAGAGCATTCTTAGGTTTTTTCCTCTGATATTATGGTTTTAATAGAATTTCTGAGTCCCTTTTGTTACTTATAAACTTAAATTTAATTAGATCTTGAAATCTCAATATTGAAAACTTCACCTTTTATTCTTTGGAAAAAGAACTGCTTTTTTGTATTCCCACTCCCTCAACTGGCTGACCTCAAAAGGATAATCAATGCTTTACTGGTGGCAGATATTTGAAAAGAAAATGCCTATGTAGCTTAAACTCAGTAATATAATTTAGCAATGGAAATGGTTTATGAAGAATAAAATAGGATAATGTCTCTCCATCAAGGGAGATTAGAAGTCTGTATGTTTGTATCAATTTTGTAGTGAGAACATATTTTGTCATGTTATTTAAGTGATCCACAGACATTTGAACAAACAGTGTTTATTTTTAACAGTCTTCCTGAAAAAGCTTTTATTTTAAATAGCACAGATCAGACTGGACTGTAATGGGAAGATACAAGAGTCCAAACAAAAAGAAGTAATTTCAGACTGATTAAAAAATTAGCAATGATGCATGTGATGTTGTTAGCTCTGAAAAATCAGACATACACGAATGGGAAGAAAAGGGAGCAAAGCTGACTGGTCAGTCATGTTGTATCATGAGGTACATACAGTTGGAGAAGTAGTTGCATAATTGTGTACTGAAAAAGTGGCAGAATAAATTCTGTTGTTACATCACTATTTCATATAATGTATTCTTATTAAGAGTCAGTCAATGCAGAAATCCTTTGATACAAAGTATGAAAAGCAGGAGTTCTCAAAGGGATGCACAGTAATTCACTGACATAATATTGAAATAGTATTTTAATTTTTTTTCACTTGAAGAATATTTCGAAATGAAGCTGGAGGCGTGTGGGTCACGGGTGATGCATAGGTATCATGAAGCAAAGCTGGATCTAAAGGCACTCTCTGTAATGTCATCACAATGCAAAGCACAACAGGTACACCCTGCATGGTGAAAGAACAGTGTCTCCTTTGGAGTCACTTGATCTCTGTGGTTTATAATCCATGAAAGCCAAGAAAATGCTGAATGAGAGGGGAATGTGAGTATGCATTGAAGATAGACTCTTCAAAGTGAATATAGATTATGGACTCGTTTGTACAAGAAGTACAAATCATCACTGAAGAAAATATTTTCATATACTAAAGCAAAAGTCTTCCATGCTTCATACTGTTGACCCTGACACAAAAAAGAAGGTAAAAACAAAACAAGTTTTGCATGGAAATTTTTACAATAGCTGGGAGTAGTTCCTATTTTCTGTTCAGGTGGTTGAACAGAAATGTATCCTAGGATGATTGTAAGAAGAATCCATGTAAATACACTGGGGGATAGTTTATATCATATAAGTTTTGTGCCTGGTGCAAAGGACTAATAATCAGCTGTACATTTGCCAGAAGAAGCAGCATGACCTTTTCAAAAAGTATTTGGGTCTGCTTCCCAGCTGCTAAATCTCATAAGACTTCAAGTCTTCATGTGTATTTACACATTGTATTTGCAGGTGTTTAAGATTACAAGAAAGTCACTGGTTTGAAAAATAATTAAGGCAAAGGAATTTAATCTTTCAATGCAGAAGGTGCAACTGCATGATGCAATTTCAGAAGGCTTAATGTGAATAAAAATATCAAAAGCGAAACAGTCAATACATTTTTTTAGCAATAGCGTGTCAGTCAAACCTAGAAATTANAAAATGAAAGGGCGTAGAAATTTAACATGATAGGTGAAAGGGAAAACTCTTATTAGCCTGTCTGTATCTTCTGTGCATTCCCCTATAGCCATCCCTCCATTTTTATAGGTGTGAGGGCAGTGGTTCAAGGTCTGATGATACAATGTCAAAGTGTAATGTATAGAGGAGGGAGACACATCTATACTTCCAATAGAAAGCTCTCCATCTAAGTAAAGTATACCAACAATGGTGTCTGGATGTTAGTTCTGGAGGGCACTGATTCACTACAAAAGGTAGATAATACATTTAGACTGCTAATTACCACATGACAAGTATCTGAAAGTGAATTGAGGAGTGAAGTTATTTGACCAAGTGGATCTTTACAGTGTTTATGACGGTGAGATCACTGTTAATTCTAAATCCTAGTTTCACAGATGTTATTATGTGAAGGGCACCTGAATCTCTATCTCCTTCTTTTTCTTTCTGTCTCTTACCTGATCTGTGGAATTTCCCTGTACCACAGAATAGGTGAATCTGTCTTTATAAGAACTTGTTTTTGCAAACTGCTAAGTACTTTGGGGGATCCAGCAAAACCTCAAAGAACATTTTTAACATTAAATGCATGACATGTCATTATAGACTATGCTAATCCCTAACATAGATTCAGATTCAATTATAGACCATTAGTACAAAATACTATTGTCAGACTCAGGCTAGTGATTTATTATAAACCAATTATATAAAAGTAGTTGGTGGGGGGGATGGTGTCTGCTTGAGATGGAGTGTGTCTGTCTGACATTTATGACCAATAAACTTGAAACAAAACACTGGAAGCTTGTTTTGTAATGCAAGCTCAGGTTTCAGGACCATGCAAAATCAGAAGCTAGACTGAATTGGCTTTGATAAATTTATAGTCAGCAGTGATATCTGAAATTATTCCAATCCCTGAAAGATTAATAAAAGTTTCATTTGCTGCATAAGAGAGAAGGCTCCACATCAAACAATTTTAGAACACTGCCAATATTCATCCCTCGTTTTGTCATTATATTGAATTGTTAGATCTAGTGATGCTAGGTGTATATATAGGTATATAATACCTGTCACTTGACAATGTACAGGTCAGATTCACTTGAGCAAAATACTGTTATCATGAATGTCTGCTGGTTTGCAGCAGCAACGGGAGACATGAGCTTGACATACTGATCCCAGTCAATAGCCTGTGGAATAAAAAGGAGCTTCCTGCTTCCCTTTCATCTGTATCTCTCTTCAGGCATGATTCCTGTTTATGTACTTTTTATGAAGCTCAATATCAGTGTTACTTCTGAGAACAGCTGATAGGTGATGGGTGACAAGCTGCTTTACACTGACGATGAATGTTGTTGTGCTGTGGCACTGTTGGTGTTTCTGAGCACACCAGAGCAGTCGTGGGGTCGTTTTGCTCTGGTCCTGCTGAAAGGCAAGAATAGCTTCATCAGTATATGTAATCAAATTAATTTTAAATTCAGGCAGGTACATCATAGACAGGCTTCTGAGCTGTCTTTTACACTTTTCTTAAAAGTCTTCTTGATGTGCTGTGTATGGACATTTGTGGTTGTAACATCTGAATATTCTAAAACGAGAGAGTATTTTTATATAAAGGAAAATTAGTACTGCAAGAGTTGTAACAGTTTTCAAGCAATCAGGTGTTGTTTTTTGTAGTATGAGGTGGATCATTCCTTGATTTGCTGTCAGACACATTATTCTTATGCTTATGCATTGCTGTAATATCATTCTCTTCCTTTTAGAATAGTCAATACAATGGTAAAACAATATTTGAACAACTGAGTAAATTTTTGAAAATTCAGTTAGCAAAATGATCAGACACTATGTGTAGACAGTCTTTCAGCTGCATGAAATAACATCCTCCTGACTTCACTAAGAATGGACGTCATAAAAACTCAGTGTGAGATTCTAGTCTATTCTTTAAGAAACCTTTTTAAAACAGATGGGCACACCTCACATTTCTTAGAAGAACCTGGCCTATGTGTTGAATGTGACTGTAAGAAGCAAAACCAATCATGAAGTCAGACCAGGGCTACAAAGAAAATTCACATTTTAATTAAAAATGATCCAAACACCCACTGTTAAGAGCTTTTCTCAAAGACAGCTCAGTGGGAGTTAAAGTCCTTGATATATGAGTTATCTCCCTTTAACTAGGATAAAGAACTATTTGTTATATTTCACTTGTCAGTACTTTATCTCTTTTGAGTTCTTAGCAGTCTGATAACTATGAGAATTACCATCAGAACTTCTGAGATCAAATTTTATTTCCATTACTGCATGCTTCCATGATTGTTTGTTTGTCTGTAAAATGGAATTGGGATTTACCAAACAGGGATAATAGAAATAAATTTAGTTTTTTAAAACCAGTAAAAATAAAATGCATTAGAGTATGTAATCAGTGTTTTGAGCATTTTCTTACATTGCTGTAATATGCTTGGCTTCCTCTGAAAAACTTCAATATAATTTGAATGTCCTATGGGTGATTTTGGGTAATCTTGGACCTTTAAACACTGATTACATCTAAACTGTTTTGCATAAATGATTTTGCATCCATAAATTTCTGCTAGTTGGGTACTGCAGGGTATGTGGACTTTAGTGGATTCATCTTCAAAAAATAAGAAGGAAGGGGGGAAAAAAAAAAGACAATGTGCTTTATCAGTGAGCCCAAATTCTTGGTTCCTTGATATGCAACATCCTGGCACCTCAGCTGTGCAAGAGCTAAGTATTCACTGTCTCCGAATGTACCCTGATTTTCTTCAGAGGTTTGTGCTGTGTGAGCAGCAAGAGAACCAAGATGTGATCCAATAAATGGGGAGTCGGTGTCTTGTGGTGTGCCTGTGCCCCTCTGTGGGGCACAATGAGCTGATGAGCTTATGGTGTGGGCATTCATGGCACAGGGCATCATGCCCCTGCCAGCCTGTCTAGCTGCAGATGGAGTATTCAGCTGTAAATTCTTCATGAAGAGAAAACAGAATTGTAATTTTTGTGTCAGATGGCTAATGAAGTTAAGCCCTTGGCTGCTGTTGCAGAACATGCTCTTCTTGAAATGTTACCGTCCCGTGGCCATTGTGAAGATTGTGTCCAGATCTTGGGAGGATCCTGACCATAATTCCTCCAGGACTGGGGGAAGGAAGATCCCATTGACATCACTAGCAATATGGACCTCAGTAGAACATCAAGATTAAAAAAAAAAAATTATAATAAAAGATCAATATGAAAGAAAGATGTGGCCCTTTGTGCAGTCCATTGTAGCCTGTAGAACTGTTTGCTATAGGCCACTGTGAATGCCAAAGCTGTACAGAAGTGCAAGGGACAATCCCAAAAGTTAATTAATAAACGCCATGAAGAGTTCCTAAATGCAGAGCTGTCATTCTTGAATCGGGAAATCTGTATGCTGCAAATATGTAAGGACTGACTGACTGTTATAGAGAAGTCTCTCCCTATATGCCTACCTTATTCATATACTTTGATTTTAGCCATTGCTTAAAATGGGCTAAAGGGCTAAACGGACTTGTTTATGTTGTTATTGTACTCAACAGAGCCGAGGTTTCCTCCTGGATTTTTTGTTTGTTTGTTTTCTGTGTAGAAATGCCCTGTGTTACTTGTGTTTGATTTTTGCTGGCTTTAAGAGGAAATTATTTATCTAAGTAAGTCATCAAGAGGAGGATACCATAATTATTTAGGAATAAGGGCAGAGCCTTACAGCTCAACTAAAAAAGGCTACAGAATCCTGAAACTGTATTTCTCAATTCTCACTGGGATCACAGGGGTGTTTAAATTAGTCAAAACATGTCTCTGTGGGGACTTAAATGAGAAGTAGAAGCTGTGAAACCAGCAATTGGTCAGTAATGACTTAGAAAGCAATTGCTGAGGAGAAAAGACTTACAGGGACAGGAATTTTAAAGAACATGGAACAAGTAGCAATCTTATTGTTGCTATTGAATTTCAAGGTGTCTCTATATGTCTTTTGTTTTAAATCAGGTGTTTTAATTACGATGTTTGAAGTACAGGACATCCTTTAACTCAAAATATTTGGTAGAAACCTTGTATTTTATATACATTCATTGTGGTAGTAGTTGTAGATTTAAATAGTACTTGTAGTTTTACATAATGATCAATATTGATTAAAATATAAAAATGAATTAAGTTTACAGCAAAAGGAAGTGTGCAGCAATAGACCTTTGAAAGAAGTATTTGAGGGCATTTTTGAAGCCATCCAAAAGCAAAGTTAAGATTAAAAAAAACAAGGCAAAGTACCTTATATCCTTATATTTTTATAGCTTCAGTTGGCCACTACACCACCAATAAAATAATTGTAACAATGTAAAATAATAAATGTAAAATACTTTGAAGTACTCTTGAGAGTTAAAGAAATCATGATGCAAGTGCAAAGTAATCCATAGGGTATCAACAGATTGTTGTTGTTTGTTCAACAAATTGTGGTAACAACTGACATTTAATGTGTCCACTATGAAAATATATGGTCTTGCTTTTGAAAGGCCTGTTCAAACATGTTAGTCGTGGGAGCTGTGAAAAAAATGGAGGAAGGAGAGAAAAAGAAACATTCATATTATAATTCTAAGAACGTGTTTCATGCAATGAAGGTTTCTGAGAAAGCTGCTTCACTGGAAACCAGGAGGTAGAAGATGATGGCAACAGACAAGATGAATAGATCCAATTAGCCACAGATCTGGGAGGCAGTAAAGAGAAGGTATATGTGCGGTTTCCAAAGCATAACAGTAAACATCGAGTAGACTGTCAGGAGGAGTACATGCTTTAAAATCCATGAACTGAGAACTGGAACTAACTAAAATCTACTGCCTCACAAAATGAGATGCTGCTTTGCTTTTAATATTAAGAGGATGTAGTTATAGCTTACTCTAGGTAATGTAGATGTTCAGATAAATTAATGTAATTATATTGAAGCCTTACAAAAATGATAAATTATCATGCTTTAAAAGGAGTCATTTATTTTTCTACTTAAAAGAAAAACATAAATGTTTAAAGGGCAACAGATTATTGTGTAATTTAAATAGTGTAATTTAAATATAATAGCACATATTTATGAAAAACATTTTTTTAAAAAAAGAAAAGCTGGCTTCTTGGAATACAATTGTAAGCATAGTTCAAGAAGGTTCTTTGCAAGCAACTCTGCCAATCCTTTCAATCCAGTTCCAGTCCTCAGCTCTTTTCTAGGAGAAGCTGTATTTTTATTTTTAAGATTGTTTTTCTGTACATATCAAACATGTATGTTTGAAAATTAGAAGATAGAGTATGCAAGAAAGATGTTCTGAGACATTGGGACAGAGAACCAAAACTGACTGTATAATATTTTCTATGCTGTCAAGTTCAGCTGGCCATTGAAGCAATTTATCTAAGGTTGTTTTCATGTTTCCATTTTACTTTATTTTGAGTAATACAATTTAAAATCCATCCAGATAGTTTTTCTTTGACATCAGAGGAGGAAAGGCTAGGTAATCATTTCAGATACAAGAGGCTGATATCATGAATTACCAGCTTTAGTAAGGTCCAGTGAGAGCACTCATATTCAGATTATGGTTCTGCATCTTACTTAAGTCTGTTGGTGTCTCCCCAAACTGAGGTGTTCAAACTCTGCCTTATAAAGGCTCCAAAGGAAGAAGGTCTCAGTTGGAATGCAAAAGATCTCATAGTGCCAATACATTAAAGTATAAGCGTCACTTTTTCCCTTCCACCTTTGCTTTGGAGTAGTTATCTCTGTTCTTAAATCCTGATAGTTTGAATATTTTAGGTGGAATTGCTACTCATTTGCTGTTTTAAGGTAGTTAGTGAAGGTTCTTTGCTCATTCAGCAAGTGTTTGTTTGCATATTTGTTAAAAATTGTTGTTTTCTGGAAATTGTTATTCACAGATGTCCAGGAAAAATTTTCTCCTTCCTGAAAACCTATTGAGAAACTTGGCCTTTTTCTCTAAGACTATTTAATATAGTAAATTGTTGTCTGTATTTTCATAGTGTTTAGTAGTATGAACTGAGCATCATGATCCAATTCAATTGGTGCTGTAAAATCATAGATGGAAAAAGCAGGTTCTCAAAATACGCAGAAGATAAGAACTATCAGATGGACAAATTTCAGTTGTGGAATACAAGGAATGAATTAGCCAATGCAAGTAGATATTGCTGGCAGTAGTTTCAGTGCACTCTTGGATTAGACAGTGATTTCAGATGAAGGTTTATTCCTAATCTGGAAGTGCTGTTGATTGGGTTTTGGTGAGTTTGAGGGCTAGGCAGATGACTCTGGATGCAGTTTTACTGTTCAAAGATTGTCTATATGTGGTATCTTAAAATTTTGGCTTTCTAAGTTCCTGTGGTCTTTCTAATTGTTTAAAAGGTTCCCTTGCTCAAGTTTTGTATTCAATTTACCACACGGCGGGAATTAGTAGCAAAAAGAAGAAAGGTGCAGGTTGCCTGAGTATTCTGAAGGCAAAATGAAGTAGAAAATTAAAGATATTTATCTCCATTATTCTATTCTAAACTTGTTATTAACAAATCCAAAATACAAAGAAAATGCTAAATTATTATTCAGACTGTGAGAGCAAAATATATTGTAATCGGAGGAAAAATAGCCTGCTGCTTGCATATCATGTTCCTTTTTTTTTCTGGAGTAAAGAGGTTACAACCGTTCTTTGGACATCCTTGCCTCTTCCACGCAGTTCTTAGATTATGTGATGTGCTTTTGTGACAGACTGTAACAGTTGGTGCCAGGAGACATGTCAGTAATAACCAAAGCAGATTACCAGTGACAAGAAAACATTAATTGCTTCTCAAGAGCTAACTATTAATGGCATAAAATTAATACATTAATTTTTAAATATTAGTAAATGTTAGATAATTTTTAAAGGAAAAAGCCTGAGATAGTTTAAAAATTACATTCCTGACTATGTGATGTGTTGGATGATATCCTTTTAGCTTGCATTTGGTGCTGCTTACCTCATAAACTTAACTTAGTGAAGAGGTTTTTGTTATCTGGTTGACAGCTTTTTCTCTGTCTCAGAAGAGAAGTTATAGACTCTTTCTCTGAAATCTGTATATTTAAGTCACATTTTCTGGATAAGTCTATAAACATATGCTATGGCAGCCAGCATACCAGACTGCCTCCATACATTGACACCCGTGCTGTCCTGGCAGGACCCCTAGAGCCCGGGAGATTCCTCCAGTCCCCTGTGGATGTAAGAGGGAGTTCGACATTACAGAGGAATCTCCAGGAGAGGAAATCAGGCCCCAAATCTCCTTTCTTTCACTTGCTGATTCCTGTTATTAACTGCAGCAGGGTGCAATATGTGGGCGAGTATTTGGTTCTCCAGTAATCCCCAGGAAAAACATTTTCCCTGAAGGATGGTGGCCGTGCAGATTAGAAATGCTCTTTGCTCCTAGGGCCAGGTAGCCACCCGACTCTTTTCTATCTTTGTGGGCTGCACACTACTCAGCAGAGAAAATTGGACCACTAACATAAATAACTGGAAAGTTGTGCCATGTTTTACCAGCAGCAACAGTACTTTCTCTGAAAAAGAGAATTAGTAGTAGGTGTGCTTAAAATAAACCTGTTTGTTGTCAGTTCAGCTGGCTCAGCTGATGTACTTTTCTCAGTAATTACCGTACATCAACTGCCCAGCTGCAAACAATTTTTTCTTTGTCAAAACAACTATAAGAATAACCCTGAAAAATTGTTTCAAGTCATATAGATCACTGGAATGGGCTGAGAGAGTTGGGGCTATTGAGCCTGGAGAAGAGAAGGCTCCGGGGGACCTTATAGTGACCTTTCAGT
>VYZX01008641.1:38444-57814 GCA_013401335.1 Brachypteracias leptosomus | reverse complement strand
ACATTCTATGATTCTATGAGGCACTATTTTCTGCTTCTGTCCCTCAATACCATCATCAGTCCTCCCATTGAAGGCTTTGAACCCAATACAAAATTAGGTAGATAATGCTCAGCCTGCTTGCAAAAGAGTTTTTCTTTTTTCAGTATACTCATTCTGTTAGCAGAAGGATTTCTTTAAGTCCCTTTCCAACAAGAAATCTGACAGATAAGTTATTCAATTAGGATTTGTTAACTTGAAGGCCAGGTGAAGTCAGCAGTTCAGCGGCTCTCCTACTCAGATTTTCTTAAAACTAACTATTGCATTTCACTTAGCTGCAGTCATACACACTTGGACTGCAAGATGCATGAGATTAAGTGATAAGAACCTTGGAGAGCTGGCAGACAGGAGACTGCAGGGGAAAGACTTCAGAGTCCCTGGAAGTCTACTAGCTGTGATAATGAGGACTTTGATTTACAACTGCAGTACACCCATAATACCAAGGTGTACAGTGGGACCCATGAGTGACCAGCACCAGGCAGGATCATCAATGTGCAGATGTCTCCAAGTGTGAAACGTTTCACAACTAGAAGGAATGCTTTCTTACAGGAAGGATGGAGATATCTGGAATCAGCTCTAACACAGTGTTTCCATCTTTTCTCAATCACTTTGTCATAGTCTGTTGTAGCAACCTTCCCAAAGAACTACTTCCTTGGTTCTCCCAAAGGAGGAGGTAACTCATTTAAAGAGTTTGGTTTTGTCCCACTGGACTACACAGGAAAATTAAACTCCAAGCTTCTTCTATAGTTCCCTTTTTTAATGTTTTTCTAGAAAACAAGTATAAAAATATTCTAGAAGAAACACAGTGCAAAGAGCAAAAAATTCACATGTATATCTCGCCATCAAAGCAAAAGAATATAATAAATAAGATTAAAAAAAATTAAAATAATAATTTATGAAAGATAGCTCACATTTACAGTTGTGTGCAGTGCCACTTAGTTTTGCTGCGATTCTGCAGCACTGTCACCCTGCAGTTCTTCTCACTGTTTTGGAGTGAGCTATTGCTGACTGTAGTGACAGTCCACAGTTGTCAGCTGATGTAGAAAAGGTCTTTCACAATCACGTCATTCCTGAGCCTGCTGTTATCCCACTGTGAAATTTCTGTTATCAATGTATCAATCTGAATAACCTTTGGAAAAAGCACTTTAGGCTGCAATTTCCCAACATCTTAGTACTTTTCACCGGCATGTGGTAATATATATATTTCCAGAACTTCCTATTTGAAGCAGCAGAAACAGAAGACTTCCAGGTAATGACTGGTAAAATCCGAAGAGCTTTCTTCACTACTGGAGGTAAAGTCTCTGGCTCTTGGAAAGTCTGGAACTTTATTAATACCAGTTTGATCTTTTTGTCTTCCAATGCACAGTTCACTGCTGCTTGCAGTTCAAACATACTTGGTCCGCTGACATAAGATGGGCTCAAAATAATTATTACTCGCCTGCTTTGTTTAATAGCTGTAACAACTTCATCTGTGTATGCTGGAGAAGAAATGATGAATGTTACTGCAATCTATAATGGACTTTTTATCTTTTCAGTTCCTTTATCAACAGCTAAAGCTCAGAAATAAGGAAAATAAAAAATAGGGTTGCTGAGCAGTTAAATAACCCCTAGAAATGTGTTTGCTACTAGAAGGTATTGTGGTCATTCTTACACAGCCTAGAGAATGCAACTTGCTGCTCAGGAGGTGGAGGGCACAGCTGAGACCTCAACATACTTTGTTGCTACTCAAACAGAGCCTCAAGGGACACCTGGATTTGTCTTTGTCTCTTCCAGGGACAGGTACTGAGGGCTTTCTAATTACTGCAGGTAGCACTGACTAAAGTTGCTCAGAAAGTAAGTACTGAAATATTTGGGGTCTTCCTTTCAGGGAATCAAGTTTGCTTGCAAAAAAATTATTGGACAAGAAGCTTTGTATCATCCTAATAGCTCCCCAGCAACCACACTTAGACTTCTGTGTGCCTCAGGTGCAAGGGTCAGATATAAAGATCAAAACACAACGAGATACGAGCAGAAGCTCTAGTACCAAAATATACTATTTGCTGATCTGGTGCATAAGGTTTTTTGGAAAGCAAAAAGCAATTTTATAAAGAACTGAAGATTTTCTACCATCCACAGGGACCTTACCTCCTCCTGGAAGAATATCTCTTTCAAGAATGCACAACTTGTATCCATATTTATTTTCCAGCATGTCAGGAAGAAGCTCCAGGGCAAATTTTTCCTCACTAATTAAAGTAGAGTCACTTTCAGAAGAGTCTAGTTTTGCATAGGACACGAACGCATCAAATTCTTTGCCATCTAAAATTAAAAAAAGCACATTAACAAGTCTATCTGAAGCATTCAACTTCTTTCTTAAATGCTCAGTTTCCATTTATATCTATTTAAGTATACACAACACAAACCCAAAATTATTATCTGTTTGTGAAATACAGCCAAAGCCAACCCTTACTCCTCACTGTCTTGCAAATTTTGTAGACGCTATCAAGGAAATGAAGAAGATACAAATGGAAGTTTAAATCAGGCATTCTTCTGCATTTTCACAAACATGGTCCAGTTTTCACCAGTCGAAGATCTTGCCTTTTTCAGCCAAAATCCACGTTGTAAGGAATGATTCCAAATCTTTTCTCTCATGTGCCCCAACACTGATTCCAAAAATACTCATCAATGCACAATCTACTTTGAAAATATAGAGAATTTCAGAGGTACAATGTTCTTAGATATCAGTTGCTTGCAAAATATGTTATTTTAACATACAATTATGTTTTTATTCAGAGAGACTAATACAAGTAGCAAAGCCCAAGTCTGATCCAAGTATCAGTTCAGACACTGACCAGCTCCTGAACTTGTTTCAGTCTCATTAAAAGAATGTTTGTGAGGTGCAGATGAAAAATACACAAAGAACTTTTCTCAGCTTTAAAACACTCTGGTACCAGTGATCTGAGTTAGATCTATTCTTAGCTACAAGAAAATCTTATCTGTTTGCTAAATAAAATTTAAACTACACTCGAAAGAGGAGGAAAGAAAACAAAAGGAGTTGCTGGTAATAGCAAAAAGTATAGTGGACTCAGTCTGGTTTCCCACAAGTAGTTGCTTGATGCCATTTAAAGTGTCCTTTGGACTGCCAAATTTGACATGGGAACTACTGAAGACTCCAATCTTTTGGAATGTCGGGACATCCTTAGGCAGTAAAAATGACATCAGACACCTATGCTCACTCAGCTCAGTTCTACTGTGTCAATACAGTTAACAGAAACCAGAAAAAAAATCAGCTCTTCAGTGTAGAGATCTACTGCAGGGTGCTGCTGCAGGACAAGTCAAGAAGCTCTCTAGATTCCACCATACTGACTACATCTTCACTGCATGGGAACTGAGACAGTTACCTCCAGCACAGACACCTAAGTAATGGGATTGAGTATCACCCTATGCCTCAGTGTTAGCCTGCTGATTTCCGTCCCTTACAAAACCTGAGTTAGATCCAGGTTCCCAAAAGATCTAGAAGTGCCTATATCGATTCCAGGGAGCAAAGGAAATACACATGGAAATCTAACTACATGCATGAGCTGGGACTGAACAGCTACATTCAGAACCAGCACATTAGTATAAAGTGTGTCATCAAAACATAGGCATGCAGATTAGGCTTAAAGGCTAAGGATATGATTAGACTATACAGGTTGCATTTCTGCTCCCCCCCTCTCCTGCTGCTGGCCGCCCGCTTCTGCCTCTTCCTTCTCCTAGTGCTGAAGCTGTTGTGGTAACAGAGGAAGCTGATTCACTTTACTAGCTACTCACTGCCTTTTACCGAGTTATTTTTCTGCCACTTTGAGCCTATTTATGCCCACAAGACTGAATCACCAACAGCAGGCACACAGCACTAATGTGGGACTTGAAAGTGGGGCAGCAGGTCACTACACTGATTTAGGTGAACTTCAATTCAGCTACACCCTGAATTGAAGCCCCTTTGAAAACAGTTTTTAAATGACAATAAATTGTACTGCAAGCCAGATATTCCTCATTATATTCACAGAGGTCACTTCAATCTTAATAGAATAACTGATAATAAATACATCACCGTTTTCCTTTATAATACTGCTATTACAATAGCAAGTTAAAAACACCTGCACAGTAAGCATCACTAGGACATTTTTTTTCCCCTAGAATTATACAGAAGGACAGTTACAACCTGAGGAATTTCTGCCACAAACTTTTAAGATGCCCCAAGGGTAGGAAATGAAGAATACCCAAGTTAAGCAAAGTAACTGCATACATGATTTATAAATGTAAGTATGACAGCTTCTGCATTGTCTCCTTCTCCTTGTGGAAGAAGGCAAGATTTTTAAGAGGTACATCTAAGTAGGCTAAGGAGGGTTAGAGAAGCCTGAGAAAAAAGGTGACATTACTGCTGTGTTCTACTCCCAAACAGGAGGGTACAGAGATAATAGAGACAGATTCTTTTCTGAGGTGCACAGTGATAGAAGAAGCAGCAATAGACACAAGATACAACAAAGAAAATTCTCATCAGGTGTTAGTGAAAAAGTTTGTGCTGTGAGAGTGGTCAAACATTGTAGCATGTTGTTCAGAGAGATTGTGGATTGTCCATGCAAAAGGTCCTGTGCAACCTGGCCTAGGCTGGCTCTGCTTTGAGCAGGGTGTGGGATCAAACAACTCCCAGGGGTCCCTTCCAACCTTGTGGGATTCTGCAATTCTCTGTTTCTGTGCCAAAAGGGATGGAAAAGAAGAAATGATAGAAAGGAAGAATTGCAGAATTAAGACATAACTGCTTCTTTGCTGCTCTATAAGTAAGCCCTTTCAGACCTCGGGTGACTTGATATACTTCCACGTGAAGTGAGAAGGACATGATCCTGCAGGTGAGAACATATTTTATGGTCAATCACCTTAGACAGAAAACTATCTGGGTAAGCACAGTTGGTCTGCACTCTCCATGCTCCCATGCTGCAAATGGCGAGAGTCAGGGAGCAGGACAGAGGCTGCCACTGTGGAACCTAACGGTGTCTTCAACTTCAATGCACAAATCCTGGCAGGTCTGTCTCTGTCCTACTGACTTACAGGGTGAACTCTAAGGGGACTTTCCAGAGGTTCTTAAATCAGTATGTTACCAAATAGAGGGGAAATTTTGAGTGATTTTCCAAATCACTTTTACCACCTGCCTTAGGGCTTGCAAAAATACTTTCCAAAGGGGAGTTAATAGTTTCATTGTCTATGTATTTATAGATATCTAGACAGTTATTTCACACTCACGTATAATCTACATATACATATGCAAACACAAAAACAGAGTCAGACACCTGTATCTCAAGCTGCATCAAGATTCAAGAATTTATAGAAAAATTTCCTTGAGCACATACTACCAGATTTTTTTTTTTTTGAAGTAAGCATTGTAATTTCTGATCCGTTTTTGGAAGAGTATTTTAGCTGAGATGATGGGGTGATGCTAATACAGAGATTTGAAATATTGGAAGCTGATCACTCTGGTGTAAATGTCAAGAAGGTCAACATAATTTTTAGAAAGGAAATATGAATATTTTCTAAACTTCTCAGTTGATGCCCTATATAATCTTATTTTTCTCTTTTTTTTGTTCTTCTGAGAAATTGTTTGGCTTCAAGTGAAAAATACAATAGACTCTGGAGTCCTTCACTTAGTTCTGCAAGGACATTTGATTCTTGTCCACAGATTCTGTTGCATACATCAGGAAAATGAGGTTAAAATGCAATATTATCTCCTGCAAAGGTCCTGTCAAAATTCAGCTTCCTACTCTTATCTTCTATGGGTAAATTAGGGTTCTTTTAAAAGGCTAACTGTGACATTTCATTTGGTGTTAGATATTTTGTCCATGCTACATGGCTTTTTGTCCACCTGAATCCACTGAGCATCTTGTTAGCTTTAAGAGCCTTTGTATTGGCTCAAAGGAAACAGCCATTAAGAGAATTTAATTAAATGGTTAATTTGCACCATATTAATTCACATGGTAATAGGTAGTCAAAAAAATGGAAAAAATTAATTACCACACAAAGTTTCTTACCTCCTGTAGTTTCATTGTGGACCAGATAACTTCGGTACATCAGCACTATTTCAATCCAATGCTGGTAAATAAAGGCAGTGCACAAAAGGAATACAAACAGAGCAGAAATGGCACTGCATAGTACGTATAAGAGAAACACTGTAGAAAGAAAAGAGTCTATCATAATTCAGGCTTTCCAAAATAATGTTGACACCCAGTCCAGAAATGTTGACACCCAGTCCAGAAATGGGGGCAAACTATTTCACTATCTTCATTCTTGTCCCGCTGGCAAACTTTAGGGAAGTTAGGAATTCATTTAGCTGCAAAGCTTAACATAGAGCTTCACTCTACCATCAGGGACCTTTTTTGCATGGTATCTCCTTGATGGTATGAAAGCCAATCTGTGATTGAAGACACAGAGAAAATGTTCTGTGGTACACTCAGCATGGCTGAAAGTAGTCATCACTTGAGATGGAAAAGTCACATCAGAACACACATAGCTGTACACCATGCCCTGATGGAGTTTTTCTGTGCCTCTCCAGTGATGAATCTCCACTGTGAAGTATGGCTTAATCATTTCATTTCCACACTGATTCTGGTTTTGGTCTTTGCTTGAAAGACTGCCACATTGATTTCAGTTATGGTAACTTCTCAGAAACATGCATGCTAAGGGCTGTGGAAACAAACAGAACTGTCTTATGAAAATCAAAGAATACTATTGCTTTCAGCAGCTGTTCTGCTTCAATTTAGTAGATTGCCTATAAATGTTCCCCCTTTCTTCCTTCCACTTACTCTCCAGCTTCCACTTGGCCTATTTGCCTGTAGTAAGTCCCAAGATACACCCATTCTTACGAATGGTTCTCAGAATAATGTGCCTTTCTAGACATCTGACAAATCAAACTTTTCCCATCCCATTTCAAGAAACTTCTGCAGATGACTAAGAAGCAAGTGTCAGTAGCAGTGAGTAAATTAAAATGCTTTTCAGGGGCAAAGTCATCCATCAATAGTTTTACCTCTCTGCTTTCTTTTTAGCTGGATCACAGCAGTGGCATTCCCCACCAAATTCTCAGCAAAGCATGTGAAGTTGCTTCTGAGGTCCCTTTCGGTAACTTCTTTCAATTTTGCAACATGAAGAAGTGTGTGTCCCTTTAAACCACTTGGATAAACACTAAAGAGAAAAAAATATGTAGTTGCATGATTTGCTGTTCATTCACACAATCCCCAAATGCCCTAAATACAAAGACAGAGAAGCTTGTAACTTCTTAACTATCAGCTTGAACTTTTAACAGAAATGTAATATTCTGGTTTGGAACTTCCATTTGGGTTTTACATAGTAAAAAACCACTAACATCAAAGGTCTGCAGATTGAAAGGTTTATTCTTAATTCATCAACTCAGCAAAATACTTAAGCACTTGCCTGGTTTTACATATATAGGCCCCTTTGACTTCTATAAGATTTTTTATGTTTTACTAACATGTAAAAAATTGCAAATGCAAGGAAATGTAACTTCAAAAAGGAGCCCTAAGAGTGGGTTAGCTGGGCAAAAAGACTAAGCAGCACAGCCTCTTGCACAGGGGTAAAAAGCCCAAGGGCAGGATAGGCAAACAAGATAAAACAGTTATAGGAGATGGAAGTATAGGAAATGAAGAGGTAATGGAGGAATACCTTTGGGGCTGAGTGAGGGTTGCAGGGAACAGATCTGTATCTGCAACCACTCAATACACAGTGTTTCTGAGTCTCAGCGTTTCTCTTTGAAAGCCACAAGTACAGGTGCCTCTGGGTGATCCTGAAGGCACCTCACATCATGCCATTGCAAAATGACAGTCCTACCATGGCCCTACCTCTGCTAACTCAACGCAGACATAAACATGGGCAAGAATTCAACTTGTGAAAGCCTGCTGAGAATGTTTTAGTCATCTGGGCTTTTTAAAAATAAACAAACAGAAATTGCATGCATGCATGCATGCAGAAAGCTAAAAACTTGGTAAGAACATTACAAAGCTAAACATTCAAAAGTTAGGAATCTAGCTCATGAGTGAATGTATGGGGGTGTGTGATATCATAATTTATTTTTTTTTTCCCATATAACTCCTACTAAGAACTTGATTTTAACAGTGACAGCAGGGCTTTTGCTTCCCCTGGTGCACAGAAAAGTTTTCCCATAAAGATGACCCAGGGTTGTATAGTGAAAGACACACTTGCCTGTGTTGCCTCCACTATGTTTCTTGCCCAAGTTGGACACAGCATAAGCAAATGAGACAGGGAACTACAGGAAGGAAAGGGAAGCAACATGATTCTTTATGTCGTCCCCAAGTCACAGGAAACTTTTCCTATACATGTTGCTTCTCCGCAGGGTCTGGCTAATTCTTGTCAGGGAAGACTCATGAAATTCAGTGTTCTGAAATCAGTGCTGCAATTCCTCAGACTGACTCAATAAACACACCTCAATGTTTGAGGCATCCAAACTCCTTCAATGTCCATAGTACTGTTTTATTTATCTGTTTTATTCCCCACTCAGAGACAGCTTCCAGAGCCAGACTGTGTGAGTTGCTAGCAAGGCACAACAGAGGGAACTCTTGAAAACAGCTGATGCAGGCACAGGCAACCAAGCACAATTGATGTTGAAGCTGTCCATGAGCTAAAGCTTTAGGAAGAAGAGTTTAGATTCCACAGCAAGTTTGAGTTCTTGACTTTATGGACATCAGTATGTGCTTCCGCGTGTGAAGTGCACCTGCATGTCATATGCTTATGGACATACACATTAATATGTTGAAAAACAGAGCCTTCTGATTTTCTTTCATTAAAATGCATTTAGTAAAGCTGTTGTAGAAGTTTTTTTACAGTTGCTAACTGTAGTAGTAATCAGACTACTGGGGTTTTTCTTACCTTGTTTCCTGATTCAATTTTTCATTTATATCTTCTTTACTGCTTCTTTTCCATGTTACCCTCATTGAAGAAACTCTTTCAAACCCAAACTGTACACGGCATTCCAATTCAAGTGGCTTTCCTGGAACAAATTAACACAAGAAAACTATGCATGTAGGTCACCAGAATATTTCTCAATAAAATAGCCTGGGATCTGTGTAACATGTGATGCTTCCTTAATACCCACAAAGATTTATATCAAGAAAAAAACTATATTTTACTTAAAATTCTTTTACTCCAAGAAAGCAAAACTGTTTTACTTTCCCAAGATCTATTATTGTCTATCAGTATCTCATTTAAACATTTTTTTCTTTTCACTTTCAGATGAGGAATCCAAACTTACCAAGCTCTGCTTCAAGGATCACCACACCATTGGGATACAAGAAGTTTGGTGGATGGATAGTGGTTTTTGCTGCAATTAACAGGAATACTATTAATAACCATAATGCTATCATTTGTGAAGAATGCTAATGCACTGAATGCTGCATTGGTGCAGAGAAAATATCTTAGAGAATTTATTTTTTAAATGTTAGGTGGAATTTAGACACCTAAGTCCAAGAAGATGATTTACAGCTGTTGAGGTGTCTAAAAGTGCACAGATAAGGGAGTTTTGACCACAAAGCTTACGTAGCTAGTTAAAGATCTGCTATCTCAGTTACTCTGAGACATTTCAATCTTACATGAGCTGAGGAGTTCAGTGTCCATCCTGTACTTAAGATTTTTTAGGATTTAGAAATTAGGGACCCTCCTTGCAAATCCCCCTGAAGGATGCAGTCCTCATGTCAGTTCTCTGCCCAGCCCCATTCCATGCCCAGTAAGCACACACACAACACACGCATCTCATTCACAAGAGCAGATACTTGCGTTAAAATAACCATGTTTTTTTTTAAATAAGAGCTGACAAAGAACACAGATAATGACACCCACAGTTCATACAATCTACTAAACAATTACCCAGGTTCCGGAAAAACAGCCTAAAGGGGCTAAAACCCACAGTTCTGATATTCTAGGAAAGTCCCATACTGCAGGAAATGCTGCCACACAACACTTTTTTTCTTTTAAACCAAGCCACAGCAGAGAAATGTAGGCAAGATTCAGGGGGAGTACATATATATATGACACCTTTCAAGTGTTTTTCTGACTGTGCTGTGAGGTGAGAGAAGAGAATTGAGAAGTACAGTGCATTAGGCCACATGCAGCCAAATCAGAATAAAAGCATAGATAGTTCATGCCTGCTTGGAAAATATTGTGGAAATATAGTCAGAGAGAAGAGTGAAAGAGCACCAGGCATTGTAACCCAGCACATAGAGGTCTCAAAAGTTGGTGAGATGTAGTTTCCAGGCCTTGTCTTGATAGGGTGGGTAAATTTTTGCCATGACTTCTTAGTACCAAATGCATCAAACATTTGAGAAAAGGGGACCAGGGTGCCTCATCTGACACCTTTCTTTCACTCCTTAAATCTTGCTCTCCCTTCTAGAGAGGATGCTGAGAATAGGTCATGTGCTGAAACAGCTGTACTGGGTACATCTAGCTTAGGATATAGAATAGATGTAGCTATGCTTTCCTCTGGGACCCGTGATTGACTGAAGTGTCTGATGAGAGTGTCTTACAGCACTCAACTACAGATATCAGGTGAAAAGTATACCCACATGTCTCCTTCAGAAAACTAAAGTCTCCCTTGTTCCTGATCCTGAATTGCCAGCATGCTCCCTTGCACAGTGTTGACATTGTCCAACAGCTCTCTGCCAGTCAATATCTGTGCTTAGCTTGCAGGGCAGCAGAGGACAGTAAATACTATGGAGCAGTTCACCATGATTTGAAAGAGAATACAAAGTCATGCCATATTGTTGTGCCATAGAGTTCTGGCCAGTTTTATTTAGTGATCTGTAGAAAGCCTAAAAGAACAGATCATGCAAGCAGTGATGGCTTGTTTATTAATCAAATTGCTCACGGGTGTCCTGTTTGCTCTGCTGTTTAAAAGTTATGTGGTAGATGGCACTGATCCCACCAACATCACCTTCCTCATAATTATCAAGTGAAAAATATTAAGGTCCCATTGATACCACAAGGAATGATTTTTTTAATCTAACTCTTACTTTCACATAGCCTTCTACTTCAGGATCAGAGGTAGGATTGGGATATGGTGCTTTTGTTTACATTTCCAATGCAGGATTAACACTCATTCCTCCTAGTATGCAAATATCCTCCTAACACTCCCCATACAGTACATGGAGAACATTGGCACCAGTT
The DNA here is from genome assembly GCA_013401335.1 of Brachypteracias leptosomus. NCBI lineage: Eukaryota > Metazoa > Chordata > Aves > Coraciiformes > Brachypteraciidae > Brachypteracias > Brachypteracias leptosomus. Next base: position 46,588 of record VYZX01008641.1, on the reverse strand, counting down.
GGAGTTTCATGAGTTCTACTCCCAGATCAAGAGATCCAAATCCTTTTGTAGATTTGATCCCCACTGTTAGGAACTACAATAAATCCAAGGTGGAATTAGATCTTGAAAATGATGGCATTGTATGCTACATATTAGTACTGAACATTGAAGGTTCTAGTCAATGTTCCAAGATGTCCTCAGAATACTTGTAAGAGGATTTTATAGGATTTTTTAGAAGTCCCTAGTGACTGGAAAAAGGGTAACATCATGCCCATCTTTAAAAAGGGTAAAAAAGAAGACCCTGGGAACTACCACCCTGTCAGCCTCACCTCTGTGCCAGGGAAGATCATGGAACAGATCCTCCTGGAGGATATGCTGAGGCACATGGAGGACAGGGAGGTAATTCTAGGTAGTCAGCACTGATTTCCTAGGGGCAAGTCCTGCCTGACCAACCTAGTGGCCTTCTACAATGAAGCGACTGCATCAGTCGACAAGAGTAGACCTATGGATGTCATCTATCTGGACTTCTGCAAGGCCTTTGACACGGTCCCCCACAACATNTATGAAGACAGGCTGAGAGAGTTGGGGCTGTTCAGCCTGGAGAAGAGAAGGCTCCAGGGGGACCTTACAGTGACGTACCAGTACCTGAAGGAGGCCTATGTAAAGGCAGGGGAAGGTCTATTCAAAAGGTTTTTTAACGATAGGACCAGGAGTAATGGTTTTAAGCTAAGAAAGGATAGATTTAGATTGGATATTAGAAAAAAGTTCTTTACTATGAGGGTGGTAGATCAGTGGAATGGGCTGCCCAGGGAGGTGGTGGAGGCCCCATCCCTGGAATCATTCAAGGTCAGGCTTGATGGTGCTGTGAGCAGCCTGACCTGGGTAGAGATGTCCCTACTTGTGTAGGGAGGTTGGACCAGATGACCTCTAGAGGTCCCTTCCAGCCTAAAACATTCTATGATTCTATGATTCTATGATTTTAATGACCATGTAGCTATTAAAGTTTACAGGTTTTTCAAAACAAGAGCCTAAACAAAAGACATAAACAGGGTAGGAAAGAATAGAGAAAGCATACTTTAATTCAGGTATTTTATTCTGAGTTATTATAGTACTCACCAATTACTTCTACTATTACTACTGTTCTCATTGTCCACTTGGTAGTGTTGTCATAAAGAGTGTAATCACACACATATATTCCAGCATCTTTGTCATAGGTTGGATTCAAGTAAATTTCATTACGCTTAAACTTTAGGCTGTGTCTGCTTCTCATACGTATTATCTGATGACCATTCTAATGAAAAGAAAAGAATATCAAAGAATTAGAAGTCCTTTTTTGTTATTTTTTCTGTTATTAAACTGCATTTTAAGTTATTTAGATATGATTACCATGGCAGTAGGGCTAAATAAAAGCCTTTCCATTGAAACCTGAAAAAACATTTATTTGGAGTCTGAGGACATTTGTCAGTTATATTAAAAAATTATGGTCTATAAAGTGTGAATATCATTATCTTTTTTAAAATTACTTAAAATTTGTAGTTATTGAGAGAAATGTGAAATCATTTACCTAATTAGATTAAACTCCTACTACTAAAGAGCAACAAAAAAGATCACTTTTTGGAAGGACTAGGTATTTTGTATTTTATAAATAAATTATTTTGAAAATATTTTCGTGTTCTTTTATGAAAAATAAATCATAGTTTTGGATCGTCTGAGACTGACAATACTGTCACTAGTTTTAAAAAGATTAAAACTGACTATCTTTTGAAACACAGCCCTATTTTTCAGCTTAATGTTTTCATATTCTCTAAGACCACTAAGACTTTTCCTTAAATCAAATTCCTGGAAAAAAAACACTAACACAAACTGGAAAAAATCTCCTTAAATTCAGTTGGCTTCAGACGAAGATGTAGGTAAAGATATACCTCATTTAAAGTTTGAAAGTAAATCAAGAGTAACTTTGACGAGATCACAGTTCTACATGATAAAATAAATAATATAAATAATACCAGGTGGCAAAATACACAACTGAAATTTCAGTCATTTCCATTTGCTCATTTATACAGGTTTAGATGGGATATTATAATCCTTAAAAACACAATAGGAATAAATTTTATCTTGTAAATATTTTAGCGGTCATTTGAAAAAGAGTAAGTCAATAATGTTTTAGTGGGATAGTGCTTCATTAAAAACAGGAGCCTTGGAAATAACAATTTTAAACATTAATCTTAAAGGAGTTTTGGTTCTAACAAAACCCATTTTTCTTTGGTATATTTGAGATTTTCAGAATTTAAAATGTCAAAGCAAAGCTTAAAATTTTAAATTTCAATCATATGTCAGTTTTGTAAACAGTTTGATTTGATTCTCAATTATTTTAATTTCTTAGCTGAAGAGAAAGCCTTTCTAGTTTCCTATTTCATTGAATGTTATTTCAGGTGTGGAAAATTTCTCCAAAACTTACTTACAGACTTGAAATATAGCAATTCAAGATTCTGCTTTTGGGCTGAATTTCTCAGGCTGCATTGTCTGCCAAAGAAGAACTCAAGGACCTATGACATGTGAGCATTAACTAGACCTACAACATTACCTCCTCTGAGCTTTTTTGAATGCTCAAGAGAGTGACTCTTACCTTGTACCATTTTACATCTGATTTTTTTCTATGGCTGTAGCATTTTGTCCCAGGACAAGTTATTGAATTCCCATTGCCAGCAAGAAGATATAGCATATTTCTGTCATAACCTGAACAGTTTGCCGCCTTCTTTGTTTGAACCTCCAAAACAATTTTGAGACATGGGATTTTTTCCCTGAGTAATGCAGGAAAATAAAGTTAAAACATTTAATACATAAACCAAACCAAACCAATTAATTCTTTTTTAGAAATATAAGCCTTTTACTCCATTACATACGGTATCGTACAGATGTACACTCCAGAAGCACTGTCCCTCACTGGTTTAAACCAAAGTGCATCTCCTTGAAGAGCAGGATTAGAGCTTTCCTTGATAGCCTTCAGAGGCTCTTCATCTTTCTGATGCCAGAACCACTTCACCTTATGTTGTTTTAGAATCGAGTGTTTATAAATGTGGGTAGCATTTTTATCTGGTAAAGCACATTGTAAAACAAACTCCTCATAACTAATTGCACGATACCGCAGAGGTTCAACATGGGCACATTCTGAAAAATAGAACAATAAGATATCAGACTGAAAGAATACATGGTCATCATGTTTTAAAAAAACTATTAGGAATACAACAAAAATACAACTCTACCTTTCTTTGTGTTAAAGAATTTTTTATGTGGCCAGATACTGCGCTAATAAAGAATTTACTACTTTAAACACGGAATTTGCCAATGTCCTCAAAATTTTATTCGAAGGTTCCCAAAGGTTTATTAGGCCTTTTCCAAAAGCCTAATGTGAAAATAGCTTAAGATTTTTAGCAGACTGAAGATTTTCACACAGGTGCTAACCTGTTAAACTTCAATTCTGTAGAAAAGTAGCTGGTCTACCTCTTTTCTTATTAGCTGAGAAGGGACAGACATAAACCTGAAGCAAAGCCTGCCCAGCCCTCTCCCTATTTAGGGTAAGATTGACAAGCATTATTGTCTCACCACTTTCAAATCTTTCCCCTCATGTTTCAGTTATTGTCACTTATATGAAATAAAGTTTTGGATTCTGAAAGCTGTGGTCACCCATCCTAACCCCAAATTCTCTAAAGGATGACCCCTCCTGCCAGTCAGGATGTGGTAAACCTTGAAAATATGTCACCATTTCACTTCAGCAGAAGGGAGGGCATGAAATCTTCAATTCCTTGCCTGCCCACCTGGGAGTCTCTTTACAGTTCAGTTTCTCTCAGGCTTAGACCAGCTGTTGGAGACTTCAAGAAGTCACAGAAGCAATTAATTTGCTCCATTCGGTTTTCAGATATTCTCCTTTACATTTGCCCTTTTCTTTTTACTGGGGAACTGAACTTTGAATCATATTTAGAGTGTATTATCAATAATTAAAAAGTTTGCAGAAAGGCTAGAAACAACTGTTTGCTCAAACAGTTGCAGAAAAAACTCATGAAATCATGGCAAAATGCAGACCCACTTTTCTCAGCTGTCAGAAAACACCATGAATACCAAACCTCAGCAAAGTAGACTCTTACCTAGCAAGTTAATGTCTCTAACTTCTGCCACACTGACAAACAATGCTAGGATCCAGCACAAAGTGAACACGATTTTCTTTATCAGTTTGGGTTGATATTCTGAGACATTTTGTTTAACAATCATCTTGCTTTCTGCAAAAGAGGAAACAACTATCAGCAACAGACTAAGAAAGGCACAACTGGCACCAAAACCCACAGAGCTTTTTTTGTATCTTGTAGGCTAACAGGCCCACAGTGCGTAAACTGGATTCCTTTGGAATTAAAACAAACCTGGAGATGTTATGCAGCTGCAAATGGCATTGAGTTAGTGGGACTGGAGTAGAACTATCCAGAATTAAAACCCTCAAGGCATGTACTGTGTGATCACCAGGTTTTAGCTTTTCTTTCACCCAAGANCCCAGAGCCTTCTCTTCTCCAGGCTGAATAGCCCCAGTTCTCTCAGCCTGTCATGCTCCTACATGCTCCTATTGGTCTTTATTATGTATCCTAAGATGTCCATTAGGATCAGCAGAGCAGTCTAAAAAACATTCTTCTCCTCCATGGTTTAGCTGCAGCATCAGGCCTCACTTCTGCACCACAGTGCTGTGCTGCACTGCTTGAATGACCCTAGCAGAGACCTGTTGAACATGGTAACATCCACACCATCATAAGGTATCAGCTCTGAGATGTACCATCTCTGAGTTGAGATCAGGAACACACAGGTGATTGGGGAGCAGGTCCACAAAGCACTCAGGTGTACCCAGGCCCCTATCTTACGGCATCTTGACCAAGGTGAAAGCCCAAACTCTACTCTATGAAGTGTTTTGTCTCTCCTAATAAGAGGTTTGCCTTCACAGCCACAGGGCTAGAGGGAAGGCAGGCTGTCAAGCACGCATATTCAAACAGCCATGGCTTAATTTGGGCGTTTAGTAAGAACATATCCAATGCCTGTGATTGACATGTCTGGAGTGCCTGATTCAGGATCTCGGTAAGTAAAGGCCATGTGCTTTGCTGTTGTTCACATTGTGCAACTGAAATCTCAAGGAGCCTTTTTCTTTGCTCATTTGGCCACAGAGTGACTCTGCATTTACACAGTTGCCCAAGAGGCACTGAGTCAGTCCAAGGGAAAAAAGAAAAGGTCAGGCAAAGGCTAGTCCCTTGTCTTCAGGCATTTCATGCAAATCAGACACGGCTCATTCAGGCAGGCAGCAAGAGATCATCCAGTACACAATGACGTAGCAAGAGGTGTGAAGAAAACTCCCACTCTTCACTTTTTCAGGCTGCTATTCTGTGCAGAGAGGAGCACATTAGTCACAATTCTCCTCAGCATGCCTCTATTCCTTGCAAGTGAATGGAATGATCTATTTTTACACTCAGAGGTCACATTGAGTAGTTTAACTCATCTTAACCAATCCTGGTGCTTTGTTATGGACTGGCTGCCGCCAACTGTCATCGCCCCATACACCTTTTAAAATCATTCTGAAACTCCAAGCCAACACGTATGTCTGAATAAAGAGAGAGCTTCCTACCAGCACTGAGCAAAAGCCCTCCTAAACTTTAAGAAGACTGTCTTTGCTACAGAAGGATCAATGCATCCTGACTCTTGAATCTGTGCTTATGACAATTGTAAAGACCTCTCTCAAGGTATTCATTAGGGCTGCATCTCTAGACCTATTAATACTGTACAAAACAAAGGACAGTGTTTTGAGTTAGGCCACCCAACAGCCTGCTTTGCAAAGGCATACTAGTGCCAGCAGCAAGGAGAACCCAAGAGCCTTGTGTGTCATTCAGTGCTTCACCCCCTTGAGCAGGTGAGCTGATGCAATGCCAGTGACATATAATCTCTCCACTCTTCAGTTTATAGCCATGGTAACAACACCTTCTTCTAGCTCAAAAGGTCACCACAAATGTGGAAGAAGTGTGAAAGAGAAGATTGACTGATGAATGTTACAGCATTGATTAGTAATCTGTCTAATTTTCTGTTGTCTTTTGCTAGACATGGGAAAATACATCACTGCCTTTTTATTATTTATTTATTTATTTGCTGACTGATAACACTTTTATTAGAGAACCTTGGAAACTTTGCATTTTTATAGTGCTTAAAAAGTATGGTGGCATGTGAAATTAAGAAGTGTCGTCTTGCAAGTGTTCTTGACAGGAATGCAGAATTTCACATCAGAAGCAGATGGCGCTTACCAAAGGAAGGGGTTACCTGAAACAGGATAATCTTAAACTGACCATTCAGGTTTATTTGTACTGCAAGTGGACTCAAGATCATTCATTGAGTCAATATATTCAGTGACCCATTTTATTTTGGTTGATATCTGCCAGAAAAAGAAAGGACGCTACTCTAAGCAACATAATATCAAGAGCCTCTCTGCCTTTTCTTGCCATGTACACATCTATATTATCATATCCTTGTCTAGGGATTTAAGACTTCATTTAACTGGAAAGTAACTTACATACAAAGCAAATTAATGTGTTCTTAACATAATCTCCTGTGGTAAAAAATGTAAGAGAGAAGAATGAGAATTGCATTAGTTTGCCTATATTTCAACTCCTAAAGGACTCTCACAAGAAAACAGTAAATCTCTACTTTATAGCAATTGGCGTGTATTTACTTAAAGTTTAAGCAAAATAAATCAAAATCAATTTCTTTAGCGTTGCCCCAAGTTTCATGATATCTCTGAAGTCTAGTAAAGAGATGCATGCCACAATCTTATAATTTACCATTCTGCTTCTGATTAAAATCACCTCAGCATCAGAGCTATCAACTCCTGTGTCTTGTATTGGACTTACATCAATGGAAAGGCAAATATAATCTGATTCTAAGAGTAAGATTAGTAGTAACCACATAGGAGGAAAAAAAAGCTTCACCGTACCTATAAAGAAAAAAGAAATCTAACTAAGTTACTACTAAGGCACTACTGTTATGTCTGACTAAGCAATTAAAACAAACTTCCTTAAAATGTACATTAAAAAATGATAAAATCAACTCACCTGGCAAGCAGATGGAGCAGTAAGGGCTAAAATCTGAAGCTAAAAGCTATAATAAAAAAAATATATGTCTGAAAATCTTACCTGCATATCTCACACTACATGATAAGAATTGTGGTTAGTTCTAGCTGTGCAATGTGTTGAGTCTGTTTCCTTTACAGGAATTTCCTCTACCTCACTGTCATCATCCCTTCCTTTCTCAGTTTAGTTGCATTACGTTCAAAATTTCTGGGTCATTTTCTTGTAAAAAGAACAAGGGAAAAAACTTTGCCCCTAGTAAAAGATCAAAGCCTTTGGGGTTTTAAAATCTTCTATTTGCATTGTGTGCAAAAATGCATTGGACTTCCTAGTTTGCTTTATTAATAGGAGCAAGGGTAAAGGTTTATTTCTGTTTTGTCCAAATGCTGCTACTAGGTGGTTCAAAAAAGTGTGTAATATCTGAAATCTACAAGATCTGATATCTACAGAATCACACTTCTGCCCAATAATGAACAATACTCAATACAACAGCCAATGTCTCCTTACCCTTCGTCTCCTCAGCTACCTTCCACATCCACTGCAAGCGGGCACTATGAGGGGGCTGTGACACACTTCTCCTTTCTGTCTTTGTCCTCCCAGAGAAGCCTTGTTGGTTACCCAAACACAGCTTTGACAGAAAGGAAATAGACCAGTCTTGGTGACTTGCCCCTTGGACCTCGTAGTCAGGCAGAGCACTNCAGATAAAGTCAAGCCCATGTTGCTTTCAAGCCATTGCTCAGATCAGAAAGAGAAGATAGTTCTTTCCCAAAAACTCATCTTACAGACACAAAATAGACTTCATTAACTTTAAGTACTAATTGTCATACTCTCCAAGTAATGGGTTTATTACAGTAAAAAAATTAAGTAGAGCAGTCAAACTGTTAGAGCAGATCTTAGAAATACAACAGAAGCATCAGTCACATAGAGTTTTGAAAGCCACACTGCCAGAAGACTGAGTGGTATGTCATACTGGTTACCACAGTAGATGAAAACTTTGTCAAATAGTACTAAATGTTTGGCTGAGCCTCT
>VYZX01008641.1:813-29119 GCA_013401335.1 Brachypteracias leptosomus | reverse complement strand
CATCTCTTTGCTCTTTCATAATAGATGCCATTGGAGTAATTCCACAGAAAATCACCACCAACAACCTCTCTCCAGATATTCAGTAACTCTTAAGTTACTTGTTCCTTTACATCACTGAATATCCAAATCTATTGCCAGTAATCCAATGTTTAGAAGACTACCATGTCATGACAGAATGAGTTCCAGCTGTGTTTTAGATCCAGGACTTTTGTCATGACAAGTGAGAAATGAAATCAAATGGTGATACCCTTCAAACACCCATGCACCAAATTGAATTCTCATGCAAAACTTCCTGTGATTGCTTCAGCACCATGGGATAAGGTCTACAGAGACCAGAGATGTAGGAAACATGCCTGGTAGGGAAAGACAAAGCAGACTGCAGGAGTAACCTAAAGAAGAGAAAATAGAGGAGAAGGAAGCCGACAAGGGTATTACAACAAACCAAAGGCTTCTGTAAATAGAAGGAAACAATCTGTTGCAAGGAAATTCTGCAACATTGCAGGGAAATAAGCTGAAACTGCTGAAAGAACACTTCAGAAAGTCTTTTTTTAATTCTTAAGGAGAGAGAAAAACTGGCAAAAAATGGCTTGGGAAAGCTGTGGCGCCTCTCAGATTAGGAAAGTATGTCAGGAACAGATACAAAGAGACAAGATCCTGCCTTGTGAAAGAGACTGGCTGACCTTATTGCTCTGTTTTTAACAACAAAATCCTATTCCTCAGCTAGATCTTTGGACTAAATAGAATTACCCAGTACCTTTTTCCCAAGCATCTGCAAAAGGTCTTCTATCCATAGGCCATTTAGAGAGACAAAATTCCATGTTCTCATTTCTATTTTGTTATGGCACCCATTACATTCACAAAATGGTTTCAATCACCAGACTGAAGGTACAGCAAACACACAAGTTTCCTGAGAATAACTAGTACCAGAGATATCAGCTGTTTTGTGCAGTAAATGTGAGTTCACTCAGAGGCACCTGCCCTCAGTAAAAGCAGATCAAGATCACTATTACTGTGAAATATCTGACATCTTCTAGTGTTCTCAACTTAACTTTCTCCATGCTAGCTTTTTCATCTGTTCATCTTGATTCTGGGCAATTAGTGATATGCATGTGTGTGTAGGTGTATATGAATTCATAAATACATCTATAAAATATGTAAAATGTGTGCATATAAAGTTTGCATGCAGTCTAGATTAAATTAAAAATGCAGTATTTCAATGCACAGCATATTTGACAGAATTCCATCTAATTACAGTCTTTTACCTTTGTTTGAAAATGATGCGCCTATTTAATGACAAGAATATTCAATATACTTACCTCCTCCAGGGGATATATCCCTCTCAAATATACATAATCTGTACCCAAAGTTTTCTTCTAATATCATGGGTAATATCTTCAAAGCAAATTCTCTTTCATCTTCAGTAGGAGAAACAGAGTCTTTCAAGTAAGACACAAATGCATCGTATTCTTTTCCATCTGAAAAAAAAATTACTAGTTGTTGTCTTGTTTGCAACCATTAGAAATACAGTATTTGATCCACCATTCTGGTTTTCAAAGTTATTGTCTCAGAAGCAAAGCATCTAGGAACTCCTGCTCTTTCCCTTGATACCTCAAACAGTCTTCAAATAACAATAAAAAAATCCTGAATCAATTTAAATTTGATACAAATTGAATTTGGCAAATATTTGAAAATAACATATCCTTTCTACATTAAGGTATTTTTTAAAAAATCAAATCAATGTAACCAGTTAATGTCACATCTACAGTGATCAAGAAAATAAAGGGAAGCAAAAAATGTGTCTGTAACCTCATAAGAATGCTATTTAAGTGACAATGCAGGCTTCCACTTCTATTTCACTCTTTGTCTAAGACTATCAAGTAGTTCTGTAGAATGGGTACTGGAAAAAGAGAACAAACCAATTTATTATTTTAATTATAAGAGTCTACCATGTCTTGTCATGCTTTGGGCAGCTTTACAAACACAAAATCAAGACCAGTTCAGAGGCCAGGTCTACCACATTCAGTGATTAATTGAACCTTGCCATAGAACAATTATCTGGATGAGCACAACAGTGCACGTAGTTTTGCCTCTTGAACTGTGCTTCTTTGCTTCCTTTTCCAGATACTTTACTACATGTAGTTCATAAAAGAGAGTCAAGCTAAAACCCATTAAACCCTACACATGCAAGAGCTCTAGGAGGAGGAAATCCATTGCCCGGTATCAATCAATTCTTCCAGAGTGGTCTAGTCCAGGTTCTCAAAGTTCCTCTCTGTCAGCCAGTGCACACAGTGATAGATAACATCAGCAGATACATAAATAACACTGGCAGGCCTACATGACATCCATCCATTACTGGGAAAACTCCAATCACTGCAGTTTATTCAAGCTATATCCAAGCTGATTTAGAGACAAAGGAGGGCTAAGAAAATCAGGTACATATGTACAGCAAGTTTTTTCACCACAATTTTCAGAAAAATTATACCCAGAACTGGGTAACTGTCAAGTTTGCTCCTTAAGTGAAGGTCACAGTGATCCTGCCTGGTAAGATACTGGCAGTGTGCTCTCCTGCTCTCCTTAAGTGCACTTAGTGACAGAGCTGTAAAGGTTGCAATGGCCTCTACAGTCAAGGCATCAGTGAGGTGGAAACAAATTTCTGTAAATCTGACTGTATGACAAATCCAGAGTGCTCATTCTCTTTACAGAGAGATAATTGTAAAGTGCTCCACCTTCCTCAATTTTTGTGATGAAGAATATGGCAGAACAGAGGGCATCTTAACAGCATCCAGCTATGTCCCTTCCACTACCTGCTCCAGAGGCAGCTTCTTCACTGTGTCTGCTGCTAGTGCCCCAGATGTATAACAAACTCACTTCAGCACCTGACCATCATATTCTCTTTCACAAATTCTTTGCTGTTTCTAGTCACAAAACTCCCAGGTTTATTTTTTCTCTTCCTCAAAGATGATTGTTTTATAGGTTCTACCAGAAATTAGTTTTTAATTGATACATTTATTTCAATGTCAACATTAACCGAGTCATACCTCCAGCAGTGTCATCTCTTCTGCATATGTTCCTGTAAAATAAAACTAAGTCGACTCTGAACACCACACAGACAAACACCGCAGCTACAGCAACACATGAAAATAATATAGCAAAGACCATTCCTGTTGTAAATACGTGCACAGACAGATCTTGGGTATTCCCTGTAAAATAGAAACCCAGGAAATTATAGCCTTAACAAAGAGCACTATATTACAAAATTACTGTATCCAATACTGATGGCATCTTAAAATCACCTCAAAAAATCACAATGTTGATGTGACTCCTTTCCTGCTAATATTTCAAGCACACGTGCACACCGTTTGTCTTGGGATGGAGAAGAACTACAGAACATGGCTTTGTCTAAAAACTGGAGAAAATATCTTGCACACATTCATACACCCTCTATACACATAAATGAACAACATATGGGATCAGTATTGACACTACAGATCCTCACAGATGATTCCAAACACCAACTTTTACAATTTTTCTTCAGGTTCTTTCCTGTTATTCTCTACCTTTCACCTCTCAGTCCATCCATAATAGTACTTAATATCCCCTTTAATCCTTATGGCCAAGATATTTTTTTTTCTTCTACATCTAGTCTCTCTCTTTTTAAAAAATTATTATTCTGTTATATTTGTCCTTTTAGTTTAAAATACAGATTTTTAACCCTCAAATCTTTGTGAAGTCTTTTTGAAGTCGCTGTCAAGTCATACTCATTATAGTCCATTGTATTTCATTTACTTTATCATATACATCATCTTTTGACTAGTCTATTTTCACATATTTCCTCCAAGTAAAGCTTGGAAAGGTCTGTGAGAGATGGAAAACAAGAAGAGAATGCCCATTTGTCATGAATCTCCAGGATGTCTGGACTATAAATCTGAAGTACTACTGTATTACTGCTATATGGTAGAGGTCAGCTTTCCATAGCTAGAAGGATAGTGTCCCTGACAAGAGAGAAATCATCAACCAGAATGTTTCAGGCATTATCAGGAATATAAAAGATTGACCTTTCTGGAGAAAAAAACAGAACCAAAAAAAAAACCCCAAGCCTGACACGTAAAGACAACCAAAACATTTTCATTTTAATTCTAATTTTAATAATTTAATAATTTTCATTTTCAACCAAAATAATTTCATTTTAGAAAGAGCTTATCAATAAACGAAGTGATTCAGACAGCAGACTCTGGAGATGCATCAGGCTTTGTGTAGTTAATCCTGATGATCCCACCAATCCAATGAGTAGGAGACAACATGGAAGGCCCTGTTAAGGGATCTTACAAAGATTCCATGGATCTGTCAGCCAGAACATATCTCAGCCCCCCCAGCTGTGTCCACATCAGCAGCGGTTGAACTGTGGAGCCCTCATACAGCTGCTCTAGCAGATATAACAGCAGTTCCTGCTGCCCCTGTTTCCAAGCAGGGGGAAACGGGGCTGTTAGGTCCATCACTAGGTGGATCAGGGCCTTCAGAAGCACACAGACGTATTTGGAGGGATATTCTGAAATCAGTACCATGCTCTCAGGATTGACAAGACTGGCATGATAAATAATTATGCATGAGAAGTATGATTCATAGATTATACCATACCTTTCTTCAGTTTCACTATTTTTATTTGTGTTTTTTCATCAGCTTGAAACATGCAGGTGAAATTATAATGCACGTTATCATCTGTTACTTTTTTAATCCGTAGTAGCCTTGTGATATAGAACTTCTTTCCCAACCTGCAACAAGGAATCATGTTAGCAACACTATCTATATAGAAACCTACAACCAGCTGAGAGGCAGATTTTGAGGAAAAGGTTCTAAAATAACCTCAGATTGAGGTTTTACTAAATTTGCAGTTCCACAAAGTGCAGGACATTATCATACTAATATAAGTGCAATATTTTCAGTGAACCTACTGTAATTTTTTTAACTCTTCTTCACATATTGATGATTTATTCTCGGGGATATCTGTGCATTTTTTTGGAAATTCTTGATTAAATAACCAGTAGAGGTTGGCATCTTCTTGCATATGATAACCCAAGAAACCTGTACAATTGAGTATCTCTTCTTTACCTGAATAAAGCATAACATGAGAAGTTCTAGTCAGAAGTAGCATCCATGTCCACGATACAGTAAAATATCAGCTTTACAGGCAACATATCCCATGAAAGGTGCTGCTTTCTGGACTTCATAGTCCCTGCACAACGTTTCATAGGTGTTCCACCCGCATTGGTGGTGTCTTCAGCAACCATGCACAGGGCTCTCTTGCAACTTGTAGCAGAGTTACAGTCATCCACTGCTTTCTCTCAGATAAACTGTCACAACCAGAAGAGTTTAAATAGGCCAATTTCAGGCTTTAGATTTGGACTCAATGATCCATGTGGGTCCCATCCAACTCAAGGTATTCTGTGATTCTATGAACTAGGCTGTGCTCTACAGGTTGACAACAGGCCAAGAACAGATAGAAACAACCCACCACTAGTGTCCCATGGCCAGGTGAAAGTAAATAAATGGCAAGGGCAATTGCAATCAATTTATTATAATAACTAAACTATACACTATTACTCAATAAAACCAAAACCTGCTAGCATCCCTGCTGAATTCTCACAGAAGAAATTATCCCAGCATCACACCTGGAAATCAGCATAAACCTGAATATGTGAACAAATCACTTAGTCAGCTACTTTATTCCATTTCAAAGCACTAATGGGAAGTGACAGGAACCACCCCATAGAGTCCAGTTAATTATAAGAAAAAGCAAAACTAAAAAGACAACTGTACACTTGGGAAAATAAAGGCAGAATAGTGCGGCTCTGGAGTGTAAGATTCAACTATTTGCAGGGCGATTTATTTTAAATATTGTCATGAAAAGGTTGACTTGAGCTTAGCTGCAACTTTACACCACCGTCTCTAGGCTATGCCAGCATCACTTTCAGGGAACAAATCCAGAACATCCTTTATTAAGCCACATCTTGTTCAGTCCATTATGCACAAATGCTTTCCAGTAAGCAAGACCAGGAATTCTGGCCTAATTCCTTTAAAACAGGATCCAGATGAAAATCTGTCCGCCTTAGATTCAGACCCTAGAAATCCAAATCACAGTTGCACAGATTGAAACACAGACCTGAACGTCAGTATCCTTTACCTCACAACTCTAACTCTTTCACCATACACAACAGCTATTTTCAGGGAGACAGAGAACACCATCTAAACAATGACAAGTTTGAAAGACCATGGACCTAGTTTATCCAAAATTCCCTTCATTTTCCACCATGCCATCTGTCTCATCACATAGCAGGTAGTTCAATGACCTTATCAAATGATCTTATGAAAGCAGATGATGTATGGAAGACAGATGGTTCATAATCATTTGATGCTGAACCCTGATACCTTCTAAGAGTTGGGACAAGTACAGTAAGTGGGAAAAACTGTGCAGAAAGGATGTAGTGAGACACTGGGACACATGTGTCATCATAGGATTGGGGTACTACCATTGATAAAGGACCTACCAACTGTTATTTATAGGAAGGAAGGAAAATTAGCATCTGAGGTCCTGATTGAGTAATAGAGGAGGTAAATATGATTTTTGAGACCTGGAAAGGAAGGACCAGGTAACCAGATGGGAGAAGCACTGAGACGTGGGAGACAAGACAGATCAATTTCTGTTTTTAAAAATTAATTACAGCCTCAATCACAAAATGCTGGATCCTGTCCAACACTGTGTGAAGCCTACAAACCATGTTATCTAGCCTTCTCCTAGCTCAAAGCACAGTTATGGTCTCTGGTTTTGACAATATAACCAATTCTTCAGAGTAGAGACAGATCTTCATGCTCACATTGCCAGGCCTGTCAGTCCTCACACTTCTCAAGTCCATGCAGATTAACATCCTCAACTGCATCAGGTATTAAGGAGATTACTCATTATTTCTGTCAACTGAACAAACCAGACATCTTTCACACATCACTCTATGTGGTTTGCTATCTACAAAAGAAAGCCATGGAGAGATGGTCTTGGCAGTGTTGGGTTAACAGTTGGGCTCAATGATCTTAAAGATCTTTTCCAAACTAAACAATTCTATGATTCTGTGGTTTATCACCACTACCACTTTCTCTTGCTGGCCATAGTAGCAACCTCAGGTTCTGTGTCTGTAAAAGGATACATTTAGTGTACTTGTATATCAATGATGAAATACACTAGGCAAAGCATAACCAGTGTGAGGATGGATCAGATCCAGAAGGGTGCACAGACAATTCTTAGTTTAATTACACTTAACCAGATCATCAATCATAAAGAGGTCAGAAAAAAAACATGTATATGCAGTAGCTTCCACAAAGATTTGTGTACTAATTTCATACCTATTGCTGTTTCAATTTCTTCATCACGTCCAACTATCTCCAAAGTCACAGCCTCTGGTACATCTAAAATGCAAAGAAGTATTGCTATTGAAGTAATAACTTACTTGCATTCTACCACAGTAAAAAATTACACATTTGCTTTATTTATAAAACTAATCACATGCATTCCATTTAATTCAAAGAGCAATTTCTCACCTCTTGCATTACTGAGCAGTTTAAAACAGAGTATGTCCCATTGAATTTTTTTCACATGCATATATATACAATGCACAATTTGCAATGGTTAGAAAGAGTCTTCCCCAAAACTCTTAGCAAGTTTCTATGACTTACTTGCAGTAGCAAGTTTTGAAAAAACATAAAACTTCAGGGAAAACATAATAAATACATGTTCCAAAGTTAGTCATATAAACTTCTGCTACTGCTTTTTTATTCTTGAAATTATTGTGAAATAGTTCAGATTACCATATTTGACCACCCTTGCATATATTTATCATATGAGAACTGTAATTAAAAACCCACATAGTAAAAAGAACCAAAAAGCATGCTTCAAAATTTTAGAAAGCTTTCTTACCTTCTTTGACTACCAGATTAATTGTATTTGTGCTGTGATATATCTTTCCTTCACGATGGATTAAAATTTTACAGGTATATATGCCAGAGTCCTGTACTGTTAAAGTTTTAAAATCTAGTTCCTGCTCTGTTTCATTTTCATATTTCTTACAGTCCTGCATCAATAAAGACAGAAAATACTATTCTGTAAAAAGCATACATTCAAAACTTTAAAGAAGTTATCATTATTTTTGAAATGGTCACCATCAGTCTTTCACTATCTCAATGACATTTATCTGACCGAAAAGAGGTGGGTGCCCAATTTTCAGTCATGATCACTTAAATACAAAATTGTAACATTTAACCCCTTAGAAGTTTAGAGAACTGCAATTCCAAGTAAGTGTCATAGTATAAAAATATTGTATCAGTAATTTAAATGCATTTATCTTTTTTCAAAATAATGGCTTGGGTCTGTAGGTGTCACCTGCTTGTGACCAAAAGTTGTGTAGACTTATGAGGAGCTTTCAGGTTAAAGCAAAATGCCTCAACAATAGGGAAAGTGACCCTCTTGCATGGTGAGAAGAGTTGGACTCACATTTGTTGATCCTCCCTATCCCCCAAAACAAACTGTTCTTTTGGTTTTGGTTGTGTTTTTTTAATTCATAGTAGATGCTAAATGAAATGTCCTGTGAAAAATCAACAATATTTTGTTCTGGTCTGAATTACCTTAGATCAAGAAGGGAAATGATCACTGGCCAGGGAATGGACATTTCCTGGGTGCATATGCATACTACCAGGCTCTTCTACAAAAGGCATGTGTGACCATCCCTGTTTTATCTCAGCTTCGGGTGTGATAGGAAAAGTTTGAAAATTTTCACCCAATTAAGGACAGAAGGATATTTAGGCGCCAGGATGGCTGCTTTATCTGTCTCACATAGTATTAGGCATTACAATATTTGGTATTGGTATACTTAGCCACAAGAGAAGTCAGTCTGGGGTATGGTCCTTTACTGAGGAAAACATATCCACCTATGGCCCTATCCATCAATGGTCTTATCCTCCTAGACCCTGAAGGACAAGGAAGCAGGGCTGTGGCTCATT
The DNA here is from genome assembly GCA_013401335.1 of Brachypteracias leptosomus. NCBI lineage: Eukaryota > Metazoa > Chordata > Aves > Coraciiformes > Brachypteraciidae > Brachypteracias > Brachypteracias leptosomus. The sequence continues at coordinate 20,080 of VYZX01008641.1, read as the reverse complement.
CTGCCAGGCAGAATCCAGATACCCATACATAAGCAGTCAAAATCCCTTCCTGAAACTGATTCGACATGGAGTGAACAGGATCTGTTACTCCAATCAAGACACTGGAGAGAAATAACAAGCACCAGTCAAGGCAGTGTGTGGAAGAAACCTCTTCAGGTTGCTTCATCCAGTAGTCACAGGTGATTACACAGCTATCATCTATGCTCCAGCAAGAGCTGGTAGAGAGAAGACTGATGGTTTGCCTAAAATGAACAGAACTGGATCTGTTACACATTTTGTAAAAAGTGTTCAGAAAGGGCAAAACCAAAAAGTTTACAATTACTTCACAAACACATGCCAACTGTAAAACAAATATCCTGGCACCCCATTTAGTTTCAAGATAATAACTGTATCAGCAAAGTAGCAGCTGGTTTATCCAGCTGCTGACTAAATCAGTGAACAGACATGTGCATCAGATCTTTCACCATTCCAGACTATCAGTTTATTAATAATTTCTGATTACAGGTACACTTTTCTAACAAATCAGAGAGAAGAGAAGAACTTTCTTTTATATATCTGTCTAAAGGGTTTTTTCCCAAATAACCTCAGAAATTAAAGCTATACAAGTTTTGTAGATGTTTCTAAAAATTTGTTTGTAATTAATTTTTCCTGCAATCAGTTGTTTTGTTTCTAGGGTCAATGAATTGAGTGAAAGTGTTTCAGTAATTACCTTGTACCACGTTATGCAGTTATTTTCATTGACAGACAAATGACTGCATTTCAGTGAATGACCAGTTCCAGCATTTTTAATTTCTGTAGTTAAATGATTTCTGTTGAAACAGCTGCTTTTATTTCTTTCAAGTACATTCAAGTTCCACTTTTGAATTGTGAAATTTTGTTTTCCATTACTATGAAAAAAAAATGGCAAAATCAGTTTTAGGAGCTTTTTAAAGGAATGTAGCTTTGTAAATTACATATCAAAATACAAATAAATTCTCTAATACATCTGTTAGGTTAAAAGTACCTCTACAGTGACCTAATCATTTACGTTCCCCTTTATTACTTTTCCACCCTCAAAATATGTATTATTTCCCATAACAGAAGAGGTTACTTAAACTAAATCATCTATAACAAAACATTTGACAATACATCTATGAAATATGACAATATATGTTATATCAACCAGAACAAGTACGTAACAATCTGTGCATCATGTATAGTTACAAGTGAACATAAAAGAGTTTTAGGACCTTGAATCAGCTAGTGGTTTTGCAGTAACTGAAAAATATATTTGTAAAATAGGTCAAAAATAAGATGTGCAACTCTGCTATTGTTCACAAAGAAACATTATTCATTGTTTGATACTGTGCAGATAGCTAGATATTTTGGAAATATTTCTAAACTGTGCAAGTCTCATGAATTACAGAATCACTTATCAATTCAAGCATGTCTGCAAAACAAGGCACTTTGGAAAGGATTCACCTCTGTCTTTCAGTCTGCACTGACAAGGGGTCTACAGTAGCTGGCTAGCCTAGCTTGACTGAAAGAACCAGGAACTACATGCAGTATCGATAAAAGATCACAGGAATATACTTCAAAACCATCTCTTTTTAGTATCTATGAGCTGACCATTGTCACTGCTATCTTCAGTGTTCTATCCACATATTAATCTAAAGAATCAAGTTATAGCTGTGAGTTATTTCTTGTGGGATATGTCCAAATATGTGACTACCAAAGGAAAAAAGCTGGAGGACTTTGGGCCTAATGCTTGCAAAGTTTGGGCTTAAGAGAAAGTCATATGCTGCATTAAGTTAAAGAGTGAGGTTTCACAACTAGTACATAAAGCTCTCATTTTTTACTGAACAAGCAGTGTCTGATAAAACAAAAGCAGAAGTCCAGAGCACTTCCCTCCAGTGTCAGTCATATTTTCATAAATATGTTTGAATCTTTCTGTCTCCAAGAAAAGAAGGAATCATTCCCAGAACTGAAACTAGTCAAGAATCATTTTGGTGAGAAGGGCTAAAGGAACAGAGTAGTTGAAATGAAGAAGCAAGCTTAAGGAGTGTATCAGCTTAAACATCATTCTTGACTGACACACCTTTTACTGCTACAACATTCATAAGAACTATTAGGACATCATTTATACGAAAAATTTAGACCTAGTTTTGGGTCGGGATTTTTTTTTTTAACCTTTTTTTAAGCTCCCCAAACAGATGTATTTAATTATTTCACTCATCCTCTGTGCATTGTAGCCCATTTTCAATCTACACAGGTTCTCCTTGTTCTCCTTACTCACTTGAAACACTCATTACTCACAAATGCAGTTGACTATCTGAATCAAAATATAGTGGTTTGGTTTCTCAATCAGTTAACTGTGGTGTCATAAACAGGAAGAACCTTATCAAAACTTTTCCATCAGAGAAGTACTCACATGGGTATTCACAGTGGGTGGAGTCCTCACCTATTCTTCAACATCATACTTACACATTTAAACCAGAGCTACTAATCACAGTCAGAAGTGGGACCACAGTCAATAGTCACCCTTTTAGAGTGCTGTTTATGTGACCTAATTTATATGTTTGGTTTAGAACAAAATAATCTGTGTCCTAGAAAGGCCTCTCTCTCTCTGTGACAGTAAAGGTACCTAAGATAAGTTTAGATGTAGACATAAACATTAGTTCAAATTAATTCCACCAAATTTGTGTGTTTCTTTGGGCATCACACTAGTATCTGAATACTGCTGGAGAGGCAATTATGAATCTAGCCATAAAATACATATGATTTTACTATCTAGATTCAGCAAATGGAATAAAAGGATTAATAAAGCCACATGTTCTCAGCATTGTAACTCCACAGAGGCTTTCTTCTGTGATCATATGTGATGAAGTCACTTTAACAAATACGAGAATTTTACCCAAAGTGGATCAAGACTTTCTACCTGATGAGCCAAAGCCTGGTAAGGAGCAGCTCCCTGGAAAGTGACAAAACTATACCTATGCACTCTGAGATTAATTTGTCTTACATAATTTCTAGTTGTCTGACATATATATGATTTTCAACAGAAAAATGGAATAAGTTGTATTGTTTAAACTGCTAGTGTCCGAGCTGTTGCATTTTTATCCTTGTTTTCACTTGCTGAGATTTTTTAGTGATAATCTGTGGGGAATTAAACCATTTCTGGCTTGACAGCCTTTCAACTCCCACCCGCCAAACACACCAAGAAGGAACAAAAATTAGCTTCACTCAGGAGAGGGTACAGAGAAGTGAAAGCCCTTAGAGATTACAAGTTTACTGGATACATAGCCAACTCTAAGCTATCCATTAGCTATTTCACTGAAACAAGGCAGTATCAATATTTCAATCTACTGAAAGAAACTGTCACTCTGCCTTCCAAACTATAATATTAACTATAAATGTGTGCGTTCCCAACGCTTTAAACTGTTCTAAACACATTGAAGAAGTGAGCAGCATTAGGATCTTAAAATGTATCATGTGTTTGTCATGGATCTCTGTACTTTCATTTTCTCCAGGACCCTGTAAATTCCCTCAGTTTCAAGGTCACCAACAGAGAGCAACCAGAAGATCTGCTTTTTTGTGTTCTGTTGGGTTTTTTTCTTTGATAATCACAGGATATAAGCTACGAAAAAAGACACTAAATAGAAATCCTGCCAAAGATGTGTGACACAGTTTTGCTGCTGACTACTCCCATTAGAGTGCATATAAAATCTTTTATTTTCAAGAAATGTTGCTGAAGATGGACACAGTCAGGTTTATGGGTGATGTCTATTAAGTCCTGAATTTATATTCTAAGTCTACTATACTATCAAACACAGGTGAACACATCAACACACACACATACACACTTTAGCTCTCTATCCTGTTTGAGAAGGACTCTTCTGCTTTAGCTGGAAAACATCTGATTCTTCTTTAAGTCAAAAATAAGTGGGTAATAATGGACTGTAAATACGTTGTTACACCATTTTCACCTCTCCCTTCTTGCACATTATCAGTTTTAACATACAAGGAAATAAAATCCCTATATTTAATTAGTTTGCAAAATCTGTTAACATGTCTTACTTTACCAAAAATCTGGAGCATATTTAATTGTTATTCTGCTCGCCTAAAGAACCTAAACGGTTATAAGCACCCTAAAAATAATCTCCCATATAGCTACAAATACATATCTCTACATAGTTGAAAATAAAAGAGATAAATATATACTTAGAATGTCTGCTTTCAAACCCAAAACTTTAACCTATTATAAGTGCTCTGAAATTAGACTAATTCCATTCTGTCATTCTTATTAAATCTGAAACAAATTCAGTAGTCCACAAGAGCTGACAATATTTCCCTATCAGTAGAGACTACTAAAAGTCCTCTGTTTCTGCAAAAAACACAAATAATCTTCTGTATTTGCTGAAATGTAATTAATACTCTTCTCAATAGTGAGAACCATCATATAAACTAAGCTTGAGATCTCATTAAAATCCCATGAAAAACATCCTCTTATGCCTATTGTTCCAGGGTCAAACCTGTGAAGAGTTCCTGTCTGAGGACTGCAAGATTCCAGCATGTGCCTTCATTCTGATCCTAATAGAAAAATGAGTGTCTGTATGGACCTAACATAAAGAAAAAAACAAGCCAAACTAAACCAAACCAAAACCCAAAACCCCAGCTGTTTAAGAGTGGTCAAAATATATTCTTTTAATTAAGAATTTCTTTTTTTCCAAAATAAAAATGCTTTCTTTCAAAAATGAGTTTTAAAATGTAGTCGAATAATATAGTCCTAGAAAACAAAACAAAAAAGCAAAAAATCAAAACTCTTAATTCCAAATGAATGCTTTGATGTAATGAAAACCTTTCTTCCTAGTGTCTTGCTTAAGCAATCAGCAAATTAAGGGATTTCATAAAGGATTCAGACATAGTTTTACGTAAGGTCTTTTCCTGTCATCTCCTACTACATGCAAGGCTGTTTTCCTTAGTTTTGAAGTTTACATTTTTTTCATACTCATTTTACAGAATTATTGCAATTTACTATGGATTTACTGTCATTACTCCAAGTCCTTAAAATAATCACAAAACTGCAAGGATTGTGAATTAAAGCTGAGGTTATCACAGCTTTCCTCTCTTTTGTCCTTCATTTTAGATTCCTTATGACAACCTCCTCCTACAGTAGGGTGGTGATCCAGGTATGCTCTCCATGTATTCTTCCCTATGCCAAAATAAGTCAGAGCATGCATTTTATGCTACTGGTTAGGTGCTGGCAACAGCACAAGTTGTCAGATTTACTAGCTTTTTGGCACCATATTTAGCAATGTGACCATATAGATGACTAATCAAGGCCATCAATAAAACCAAAATTTAAAGCCCAATTCAGACTTGATATGAAAAATACAGGTCCATGACAATGGATAAGCCTATGTGAGGTATTATATAATGTTAACCCCAACACACCAAAACTGAGCAGCTGGCTTCACCTGTGCTACTTCAGACAAATATCTGTGCTCAATAATATGCCACCTTTACACAACCTTGCACAATAAAATAGTCAAACTACCATACTCATCACCCCTAAAGACAATTCTCTTAAGACTAGGTTCAACACTCATCAGTACAATTTTTCTCAAGCTTTACCTACTATTTGGATAACAAATGCCCTACAATTAAAAAGAAATCACATAAACTCAAAGAAATATTCTACCAACAGACTTTTCATTTATAAGATTTAGCATTTCAGATACCATGACTCAGTACTTTTAAAAATTACATCAGTAAGAAGATAATGATAATATTGATAATTATGATAACGATACATGGAAAAATAAACATGAAATTTTCAATTTCCAAGTTAACTTGGAAGTTAACAATTGGAATCTAGCTTAAAACTGTAAACTATCGAACTTGTGTCTGTGATGTTTTTGGAGAAATGTGGAGAGCATTTTTCAGTACCATAAGCTTTATAAACCAGGCAAGAACCTTAAAAATATTACCTGGAGAACAGCACAAATCATTACTTGTAAAATAATCTGCTTAAAATTAATTATTGCTTCAACTATAAATGTTGAAATACAGTTTAGATACAAGTTACTCATAGGAACTCCATGCAGAAAACCTTTGATTTAGTCCTTTAGTCTCTCATGGTGGTCTTATGAAGATTACCAACCAATAATTGAGGCCCACCCTTATTTCTCCTTATTTCTCTCCACTCCTTATTTCTCATGAAGTTCTACAGCATTAAGAAATCAAAATCAATGATTTCACTTGTTCTTTGAATGGCTCCAAGCACGCAAAGGTTCACACAGAAATCAGAGTTCCACCATACCCCTCTTTGTTTACTACTTTACTTATATAATTAGGCTACTTGTCAGGCCTCATAGAGTGAGACCCACTCAACAGAGTGAGGAAGAACAAGTCTGGTGAAGAGAAGTAAAATGTTTGCTTTTGCTTGGCAGTGGACAGAAGGGTTGTCTATCATTCATTTTGCTTAGGTAATTAATCACTAACCAGCAGAAATGCTACCTGCCTTATCAAAAGGTTTACAGAACCTATAAGAGGCTTCAGCTGTCTATTGCTGTTTGTAAATATCATAGGTCTGTCTGGATGGTTACTGTGAAATGAGGCGGAAAATGACACCACGGTTAATGTAGTTCCTGGCACCTGCTTTGTACGGATGCCACTAGCAATACAAAGCAAGACAAAAGAAATCAGCTTTTTCATACAAGTACAAAGGCAAGATGTTCACCCACCAGCTTGTATACCCACCTATGAGTGACAGAGTAATTCCCAGAGTCACTGAGTTCAGCTGGCCAAAACTCCAGAAAATTCATTTGGGAAGCAATTCTATGTGTTTCTTTTATCAGTTTCTGCTTTCCAGCATTTTCTTTGTACCAGTGTATTGTGTATGCTTCTTCCTGAAAATGTTCTTGCATTGACTCAGGATAACAAAGGAAAAAATATTCCCCTTCTAGCACATCAATAGAGGTACGAAGAGGACACAGCTTCTCTTCAGAGAACAAGGAAAAAAGATACATTAGGAAGCCAAGTACTTCTTTCAGAAAATTACATTAGCCTGACTTAAAAGTGATTTGCTGTGCTGCTGGTCTTTTATAAAGCAACTTTCCTTCAGTAGAGTGGTTTGACAGTACTTATTTATTTCAACAATACTTACTGGAAAACTTGTTTTTCCAAATTTTTATTCTACCTCACCAAGGCAAAACTAGAAGGAAAAGAAGGGTAAAAAAAAGACATTGCCCTAACATTCTTTCACATGGGTCCAACAGTGTCAGAATAAAATAGGCACAAATGGCAGAATCTGGCCTCAATCTATAATAAAGCAGACGCCACAAATGGAAGGGGAAAGGATACATTCTTCCCATACGGTTTGACTTGACAAATACAGCTAGTCCTCAGAACTAGCCAACTGTCATAAGCAGAGATCCTATGAATTAATACTTGCATTTTCTTATCTTCTTAATTAAAACTCAATCATCATGTGGCTATATTTACTAAAAACTTCAGGTATCTTTGGGAAAGTTGCCTCAGAATGAGACTATGTGTGTAAAATTTAGTCTCAAAATTTGCTTTTCCAATCAAATTTCCCAAGTGTACCCTTGCATAGAGAAGTCATTAAAAATACAGAAAAGAGACCATGTTCTGGCATTAATAGTCAAGACTAGAATAAGCCTTCAGTCTCTGTTTCTCCTGAGATTCTCAGAGATTTCTGTTGTTTAGCAACTATTGTGACCACACTTCTGAATGACACAAAAAGCAGCAGATTCATTCTCTTCCTTGCTATGGTTCTTCATACAGCCATACTCCATACAACATCATCAGATGTCTCCAGGTAGTGTCTCTGCTCTTTTTATTTCATAATTTTGGTATTTTTGAGCAAATTTCCCAAATCTGGAGCTGAGCCGAAATTGTCAAAACCTTTAAGATTTTGTTAGTATTTGCAAAATAAAAAACTTGCCCTACTTTAAGCAACTATCAAGAAGGTGCCACATATTCAGCAAATATTTTGAAGGTTCTACTACTGAAATGAAGATTTATACTTACCAGTGGCAGATTCAATGATAAACAATAACAAAAAAATCATCAGAGTCATTGTCTTGGGTTATTTCTCACTTCTCCAGAAAAATGAAACTGCTTTTTTCTTGCTTGTTCTGTAAGCCTAAGAAAAACAGAAACAGAATTCATCACAAGTGCAGTGAAACTGATTCCTTTGAGCATGTGAGCAGCGTAACTATTGTCTAGTACCAAAGGGGGCTTTCCAAATGGAAAGTTACACATTTTTATTATACACATTTTTATCATAATGCTATTTTCAAGAGTATAAACTTCGCAAGACAAAGAAAACAACTAGTAGAAACTTCCCTTGCCTTCAATGAGAACAGCACAATGTTGATAGATTGGACATCTTGATGGCTAATTTTGAGCCTGTTGAAAAACAATGAGATCTACAATTTTGCCTTTCAGTTTTGTCTATGGAACCAATAAGCACCAGCTAGGAGTGTTAACATTTCCACTGAGGAAAAGGAGATGAAGAAGCTCATATTCAATTGCTTCATACATAGTCAACTGTGTATTCAAAAGCAAATGGAAAACACCACCAAATAATACCAGCTTGGAGTATCTTCTCTGAGATTCCTCAAAACAGCAGATTAACTGGCAACAAAAAGCAAAGCCAGTCCTAAAACTGTGCCTCAGTTTTGCTTACAAAACAGACAGATTAAGTGCATAATAAGCTCACTTCAACCTCTGAAGCCAAGACAGACAACCTGGCTTAGTCACTGACCCAAACAGACATGGACAAATGAGACACGAGTTGTGTTTCACAGAGAGCTGCCAAGAGAAATCTCATTAACATTCCATTTCTTTGATTTTATTACCTAAACCTCTTGCAATTTGAGAAAGCACATACTTACTGTTGTAAGACACTGCCCTGAAATTTAGAGTCAGAAACTACCTGAGATCTAAAGTGGATGGAGGCAGGAGGCTATGACATTTCCAGCAGTATTCCAGACTGACATCAAGCTGTGTAGCTGCTCTTCTTCTCTTATTCTCCCTAGTTCTTTACACATATGCCATCACCCCATAAATCACTGTAAGGAGACGAAAAAAGTGTTTAACATCCCTTTTCTTCAGCCTGACTGGCAGCCAGATTTAGAAAGCAGCTAAAAGAAGTTGGATGCTGAGTATTGCAACAAGCAACTTTAAAGGGTTATACAGTAAACTGATCAGGCCTAGTTTCAGTTCCCTTCCATACATGAAGATTCAAACTGCTACATTTTACAAGGAAAGAAGAGCCTCTCTATTTTCATTTCTTGAATTTATTTTTCACTTTTCACCCTATCACATCCAGAAGAAATACAGCTGTTATAGACCATGAAACTGTGATTCAGCACATAAAGATAAAATCATTTACCACCAAGTTTTTAATTCTAAATCCCAATCTTGGCACTTCACATCAGCACACAGTGGAAGCTCTGTTGAATGCAGGGTAGAGCCCTTCATCATTTTAGCAGGGATTAAAGAACACAGCATAGTGCAAGCTACTCTAGTAATAACCAGGTTTGAAATCAGTGGCTACTGTTAACAAGCAAAACACAAGTCTGTAATGTTACTCTCCCTTTGCTGTTGAACCAGATCAATTTGTCTGAAATTGTTCTACTCTAGGCTAACATTACCTACATTTCAGTCATATGGTTTGCAGTACTCTTCAATGAAATGTTAGGAGAGGAAATAGAGGAGGAAAAAAGATAAATGCTTTTGATGAAAGTCAGCTATATAAAGAAAATTCTTAAGGAATAGAGTAAGTTTTTTAATTTTCAGAAAGGAAAATGCTGATTCTCGGTCTAATAAAGGAGTACAAAAATACTCAACAAAGAAAATGCTAAGGCAATAGAGGGGAATAACTGTTTCAATTAAAAAAGTATAAAATCCCACTTGTTTATAAGGCCCAAAGTGACAATAGCTTTAAACATGTTTTTTAAAATTCATACATGTTTAAAGCCACTGATGGAATTTTAATAATAAAAAATCATACTCAAAAATCATTGTGCTATTGTGAAGCCAACAAAATCTTTAAACAAACTGAAGCTTCCATTCCGTAAAGTGCACTAATGATACCTCATGAACTACATGTGTTTTTAAGCATCATGATAATTATTCCTTATTTTCCTAGAATCACTGAAAGATTTTGGAATGAAAGGGGGCCAATACATCAAAGTGATCCTCAATTTTGTTCAAGTAACTCATTTTGATCAAGACTTTTGGAAACCAGAATTTGGTCCCAAAGGGTTGTGACTTCCTTTTTTTAAAGCCAACTAAATTCTTCTTAATGTCAGACTATTTGAACATTTTGGGGTCGAGGGAGGAAAACACTAATCTTACTTTTTTAAGAATGGCTTCTTATGGAATTAAAATCTTTTTCAAATATCACCACACAGTGCCATAATTTGCATAGGATTCATGAAGAAAACAAATCGATGCCTTAGCCATACTAGGTCCAAGCACCATTCTATCAGGATTGCAATATATTGGTAAAAATTAAAATCCATCTTCATTCCAAATAACATAAGTGAAATTGTTTACTTACTATGCAAGTCTTGCCAGGTGGAAAGCAGATGCAGAAGTGGTCTTCCAAACTCCAGAGAGTTACAACTCGTACTTACAGTTCTCTGAACATCATTCATCACTGAAACAGAGAGTAATCTCTCTCAATAAATGAGTCAATACATAGACAGCTTAGTTTGAAATATCTCCTGAAAAAGGAAGAGTGGTATTTCTCACTTTGTGAACTGCTGACTGCAAGAAGGAGAAAGAAAAGGTAGATGTGAGAAATTAATTTTTACTAGCATGAATGGAAAGGTAATAGCAAATTAGGAATATTAACTTTTCTAAGTGAGGCATTTGAGAGTTGATACACAAACATTTTAAGCATCTTTTTTTTATGCTACTGTCTATAATAGCACTTAAGGATCCCATTTTGCTTCAAAGATTTGAGGGGGAGGGCTGGGGGCTGTCCCGTGAGGAGCTGTATATTGAAATAATCCCTTTTCAAACCTAAATTATTTATGACATCTCTGTAATAAGGAAGAAAGTATATCACAGGCTTGGAAGAGTGTCAGAGAGTGATGCCCAAGCCAACCGGGTAGGATGGCAGGGTTGCATACAGGCAGGGTTGGGGTGACAGGCAGAGTTGGGGAGACAGACAGGGCTGTGGATAGGCAGGGTTGGGGGGACAGACAGGGTTGAGGACAGGAAGGGTTGGAGTGACAGGCAGAGTTGGGGACAGGCAGGGTTGGGGCGACAGGGAGTGCTGGGAAAAAGCAGAGTTGGGGACAGGCAGAGTTGAGGGGACAGGCAGAGTTGAGAAGAGCGATAGGTAGCGTTGGAGACAGGCAGGGTTGGGGAGACAGGCAGGGCTGGGGACAGGCGGGGTTGAGGAGATAGACAGGGTCTCTCGGTGAAGGAGCCGCAGCCCCCGGCGCCGCGAAGGGACCCGGGCAGCGACTGCCGCCCCCACCCCGCTGCCCGCGGGGGCCGGAGGGATGGAGCTGCAGAGCACAGCGAAGATGCCTTGATTGGAGGCAGGCACTTGACTCCTCTGAGGGAGGGGAGATGGAACTGGCGGTTCCCCCATCCCTCCTGCCCTTCCCAGACACCCCCCGCCCTCCCTCGGCCGCACCGCTGCCCTCCCCGGGCCCTACCAGTTTGGCTGGGAAGAAGCGCTCCCCGGCACTGGAGCCGGGGCTGGAGAAGGCAGGTTTGAGTATTAGCAGGCTTACCAAGGGTTCTGGGCTGTCATCTGGTCCTGGGTGAAACCCAGCGATGCCCCCTCGCGAGCAAAGGGAGTGATCAACTTTTTTAGGCGATAAGGATCTTCTCTCTCACAACCTTCTGGGTGGAAAAAAGAGCGTAAGGAGGTGATGTCTTCGGTTATCTGTAGTCGAAACGCCTCCTCCTCCGCTTTTCTGCTGAATGCCCATCTCAGGACTCTTTTCCAAGAAGTGCGATGTTTGGAGATTGAGGAATTAGTATATTAAGCTAAATCTAGCAATTTTTATCTCTGCTACAGCTTCTTCCCCACCTCTCTGGCTGTTTTGAGAATGAGGGTATGAAGAGATAAACTGTGTCCTGAGCAGCTGATATTCTGAAAAGAAGTCAAAAGAAAAAAAAAAAGGAATATCATCTGCAGAAAAAGAGACAAGCCAAACCTTAATCCTACAATACTTTGATCAGAAATATTCTGATTTCAGTACTATTTTTTCAGTGATGGCATCTCCTTTGGGGGGAGAGTAATGCAAGCTTTCAAGACACGAAGCATCTTATTGTTCTATTACTGCAAAGGGAAGGTATGTATTCACTTCTAAATCATAGAATCACAGAACCATTAAGATTGGAAAAGACTTCTGAGATCATCAGCCATCAACCCAACACCACCATGAAGTGCCATGTCTACATGTTTTTTGAACACTCTAGGGATGGTGACTGCACCACTTCCCTGGGCAACCTGTTCCAGTGCTTAATCACTCTCTCAGTAAAGAAATTTTTCCTAATATCCAATATAAACCTCTCCTGGTGCAACTTGAGGCCATTTCCTCTCATCCTATTGCTAGTCACTTGGGAGAAGAGACCAACACCCACCTCTACAATCTCCTTTCAGGTAGTTGAAGAGAGCAATAAGGTCTCCCCTCAGCCTTCTCTTCTCTAGACTAAATAGTCCCAGTTTCCTCAGCCACTCCTCATAAAACACGTTCTCTGGACCCCTCACTAGCTTGGTTGCCCTTCTCTGGACCCCCTGCAGCACCTCAATGTCCTTCTTATACTGCAGCACCCAAAACTGAACACAGTACTCAAGCTGCAGCCTCGCCATGCCAGTAGCTGAGCCTACTTTTTAGCCAAATGTTGTTATATTGGAACTGTAGTTTCATTAGGAATTTCTGACAGCTGTATTGCCTATTTAAGTACTGAGTTCCTGGGTAAATGAATGATTGCAGCTGTTTATTTCACATGAATGGTTTATTTGTACTGTACTGTACAACAAATCACTATACTTCTCAAGTAAGTTATTTTGAAAACAGCAGGAAAAAAATAATCCCTCAGAACTTTTTATTTTCGTATCACCCTTTTCACGTTCAGAAACTCATTTGATGACAGCTATCTTTTTTTACCCAGGACAGCTGGGAATGTAGAAGTTCCCAATAGCAACAGGAGGTGTCACTTCAGAGGTAAAACAAGCAGGTTACACTAAAAAAGGAGGGATTCCACAGAGCTGGCTTTTTTGCATATTTTACTGCTGAGGTGAAACAAAGAAACCCTGCTCAGTTTTATTGTCTCACTTCATTTGTTTTCCTCATCACAGATTGAAAAAATTGTTTATAAAAGCAGTCAGACCATTAGTTAATGTAAATCAGTACCTCCTCAGGAAAGCCAGCTAAGAATCTGATCAAGTATAACTCATTTTTAAAAGTATACAAGATACTTCATGGTAGGTTTTGGGTTTATTGTTCAATGCCTGGTTTTAAAACTTAAAAGACAGCATATATCATAAAGAGGATAATGATTTTACATGAGAGTCTGAAGGCAGTTTAGCAGCTAATAAATAAAATGATAAAATAAAATGTCACCAGATTTTTACTTTGGTAGGCTAAGTCTTGATAATGACAGTTTGGAAACATCTTTTTTTTTTTTATTTACCCTTTTACAACAATACTTTCCGTGAGATGTTCTCACATTCATTTGCTTTCATATCCTTTTGAAATACTCTCAAGTTTCTGAACTTTCATCTGTAGAAACACTCTGTTCTATTAGTCCTTTGAACTAATGTCATAGCTAGCTCTGAGACATGTGAAAGTATACGAAAGAAGAATAAAGTTTATACTTTTTATTCCTCAGGCTGATACCATTTCAATGGAGAAGTCACAACCTCATAATATGGAAGAAGCTCAACTGAAAATACCTACAGCTCAACTTTTCATTATGAAAATACCATGATGAAAATGAAAGCTTGCACTAATATTGGAAAACAGATTTTTGTGTGAATCTCTGACCACCTGACCAATCAGCTAGGGAAGACCAGTTACTTCTCACAGTTTTTCACATCTTCCTTTCCATCCAACATACACTACACAGAGGTGCTAACTGAAAACCTAAGAGGTGAAAATATTTCCATTATAAATAACAACACATCCAACTTTTGTAATCACAGGCTAAGTCTGATTACTTCTAGCTGGTAATAGTCCTTTTTAATTTACTTCTGTCCTCTCTGCATACCAGTTATATTAATTCTTATCAGAGGTTAAGTTATATTCCATGTATTTTCCAGCATTATCTGCCCCTGATGTCAAAAAGCAGATTCTAGACTAATAACGGGCCTGTTAGAGACTTATATGTTTCTCAGAAGTTTTAAAATACACAAGTGGCACATTTTCAGGCTTTCCTCCCCATCATAATATCACAGGATAATTCAGGTTGGAAGGGATTTCTGGAAGTCATCAGGTCCAGCACCTGCTTAGGGCATGTACAACTGAGACCCGAAGACCACCAAGGATGAAGATCCCACAGCCTCTCTGGGCACATTTTCTAGCATTTGGCAATGCTTATGGTGAATTTTTTCCTAGTATGTAATTTAAATTTCCCATGTTCTAATTTGTGCAAGTTGCTTCTTTATCTCATTGCTGCACTCCTTTGAGAAGATTCTGGATCCATCCATTCTTTTCGGCTCTTTCCATTAGATTCTTGTAGACAGAAACGGGACCTCTTGTCCTTTCCCTCTATGTCCTGTACTCTTGCTAGTCTTTCCCTGTACTCAATTCCGTGTGTCAGTGCCTCACTTCTACAGGGGAGCCCAAAACTTGACATAGCACTCCAAATGTGATGTCACAAATACTGAGTACAGGGGAATAATTATTTTCCTCAGCTATGTTCTCACTAGTAAGGTACAGGGACAGTTGGCCACCTTTGTCACAAAGACACACTGCTAACTCATGTTCACTGTAGTGTCAACCAGGACATTTAGTCTCCTTCTGCAAAGCTGCTTTGTGATGGACTGGCATCGAGGCTGTGTTGAACAGGTTTATTCCATCCCAGATGGAGCACTTTGCAGGTGCCTTGGATTGAGCCATGTGAGTTTCTCATCACTCCCTTTTTTCAGCCTATTGCTGTCCAAAACAGCAGCTCCGTGTTCCAGTGTGTCAACTGTCCCTCACCAGTTTGATTTTCTGTCTGAAAAATCTGTTGATTGCGCAGTCTGTCCCATGCACAAGGTCAATTCAGGGGATGCTAAACAGTAGTGGTACTGGTATCAGTCCCTGAGGGTGCCACCAGTAATTTGCTGTGAGCTGAGGTTTGTGTGCTGATCCCAACATGCTGATCCCACATGGACTTTGGTCTCACTGTTTTTCCACTCACCTTTGTCCACTCATCTGTGGACAGATAGGCCTCACTCAATGCAAGGTATGCAGCATCCAGTGTTCTCCCAGTGTCCACAGCAAGGCTGGATATGGGTGATATGCCTTTTGTAAATCCAGCCACCTTCTTCTGCTTTGTGCACTTTTAAATGGCTTCAGGGAGGATTGCTTCATAACTTTCCTAGGAGATCTATAAAGACTGGAATCAGTTTTAAATAGAATCCTATGCAACAAGTTCTGTCTTTCATATAAAATTAGGCATGTAGCTCATGGTCTAAAGAGGGAAAAGGGAACATGTGAGCACATATTTCTAACACAACAGCTGTATTGTTTCAACCCTTGAAAGAGTCAGAAACATACAGTTGGACATGTACAATTTTTCAACAGAATATAACACCAATTTTACACATTATCTTCCAAACATATTTTTGTCCAATGCTGTAAGAAATTAGTGTAGCATATGCTACAAATAATGGCTTGCTACGAAAACTTCTAAAAGCTCCCTTTTAGCTCCTGGACTTCACAACCACGTGAAGCAGATATAGGTAAAACTCTCTTCCTCCATGTGGCAGGACCAGTAGCTAGACTGGCTTTTCAGGACTGTGGTTTAGGTGAAGAAGCCAGCAGGGGTCATAGTTCATTAAGCTGTGGGAACATCAAATCTCAACAATATAGGAGACCTCAAGGCCAACCATTAAATATGTTCACACAAAGGACTGATGTATATTAAATGCATCTAACGAGGTGGGGAGGGGCATGCTGCCTGCAGTTATCCTGCTTCATATTAGCAGGAGCTGGTTTTCATACCTTGGAAGCCAACAGTAGCTTCACCACTGACATCTGCACCAGTTAAGCTAATGCTTATTCCTATCTCGAGGCCAACGTTGAAGTCAGCAACATCCCCTCAGAAGTCTTCTTTCAAACAATCCTACCACAGGTTCTTGTGGGCTCAGCTCCTCCTCTGTCCACTGTGCTGCCAGCGTTGCCTGCTGGACAAAACAAACATAGATGGCTTCCTCAGTAGCCCTTCACATGGAAGGAGAGCACTGAGAAAGCTTAGCTAGGTGTGACCAACCCCAACAGAAACCACACCCAACAGGAAGCTCCTCCCACAGATGGGCTTCTGGTTAAGTAGCCCTGACCTTGCCCACCACCCCAACCATGACCACCTGGGCAAGGGTAAAGCCGCAAGAAACACAGGTGGGCCAGGTTCTGCCTCTAGAATCTGACGCCAGTGGAGAAAACAAAGCATTCTGCCGGGTTGTGACTCATCCACAGGTCAACTCCAACTCAGGCCCCACAGCTCAGGCCCCAGCACTTCACAGCAATGCACCATATACTTTTCAGATGTGAAGTGTCCAGGGGTAAGATTTTATAACGGGACTTAAGACTCTGTATGACTGCAGTTGTATGGCAAGAAGATGCTTCTGTTCTCTCAAAATACGTTATTGTAAGAGAGTCAGCACTGTATTCTCAATGCTAGACCCTGAGCTGCTGTTTACAAGTAATGCTGTGAGGATTCCAGGAGATTACAGGAGTATGCACTCCTGAAAATTCCAGTGTTTAATTCTGTGGCTGTTAGACTTGATTTCTAGTTGGTCAGAATTGTTTAATGCCCGTTTATCCACTAGATGGCATGATGATGCTGCCCTATTGACAAGTGAAAGCCAACCTGTTCCCCCCACTCCCTTGAGGTATGAAAACCAGGGAAGCACAGGGCAGAAATTAAAGGGCATTAAATCTCTACGTCGAAGTTCTAATTCAGCAACAAAATTACACTTTTTCTGTGTAGTTTAAGCTTTAAGCATCTGAACTGATGACAAACTCTGATGTTTTGTTGAGCTTTATATAATGAAAGGAGAGATATTTTTTGCACAGGGCAGACTATTCTTCTATTATTCCACTAAGACAGATCGCCTAGTGTAAAAATTGCCAATTTTCTTAAAAAATGTGTTCTCACAAAGTTATATTCTTTGTAAGTCACATATCACAAAATCACAGAATTGTTGATGTCGGAAGGCACCTATGGAAGTTATTTAGTCCAACACTCATGCTCAAGCAGGGCCACCTAGAGCTGGTTGCCCAGAACTGTGTCCAGGCAGCTTTTGACTGTCTCCAAGGATGCAGACTCCACAACTTTCCTGGGCAACCTGTGCCAGTGCTGGATCATCCTCACCACAAAAAAGTATTTCTTGATATTCTGAGGGTACTTTCTGTGTTTCACTTTGAGTCTGTTGACTCTGACCTGTCATTGAGCACCACTGAAAAGAACCTGTCTCCATCCTCTTTATACCCTCCCTCCAGATGGGAGCCTTCTCCAGGCCAAAGAGTCCCAGCTCTCTTAGCTTTTTCTTCATAGGAAGGATGCTCCAGTCCCTTCACCAACTTCATGGGCCTTTGATGGACTCTCTCCAGTACACCCAGGTTTCTTGTCTACTGAGGAACCCAGAACTGGACACAGGACTCTAGATGTGGTCTCAGCAGTGCTGATGTTGTAATGATGTTGTAAAAGTGTTCCACAGTCTTTTTGTACTTTCTCTTTAACACTACAAATGTGATAATATCTGTAGAAAGACATTAATTTTAATGCATATGCCAATTTTCTTTACTGAAACCACCAAGGAATACAAAAAGAAGTGACAACTGCAGCATTTTTTTTTTCATTATTACATTCATATACTCACGCCCTGGTTCTGTATAAGTTATTTGAGTTCTTTGCCACTCTCAGAATTTGCCCCTTTTCTTTCTGCTAAGGCCATACTCCCTGTTCACTGCTGTTAAACCACAACCAGAGTTGTCAGGTTTTGCTTTATGTTATTTTCCTCTTTTACCAAGAGGTTGACCATGAGGCTTGATGCAAAAGGAGTGTCAGCACAAGATCCATTTAGTGAGTTTAGTTTTCACCATCATAGCTACATGCCTGGCTAATGAGATACCAGTATGAGATAGAGTCAATGAGATATCAGTATGTTTCAGAGTAATCCGGTTCATTGCTGACCCCCTGCACTTCCTCATTTTACTTTCCCTTCTTATCCCTTTTCAGCTTCAAAATACATCCTAGACTTATTGCTTCCAAGATACTCAGTATCTTCTTCCTTAAGTACCCAGGACTCAAACTCTATTAAAATTTGATCTTGTAATAATCTTGGAAATGAATATTCTGCCTTGCTCAGAAGCTGTTGTGAAAAATCTTCATAGTGTAAAGCAACAAGCTTTCCTGCCTTTACACATGCGTAGTATTAATATTCTTTCTGTGATAATACTGTAGGAATAAACCAAGTCTCTTACATTGCCATGAATCTGTTTTATGGTATTTCCACAGGGAGAGTGAGGTTTATCTAGAGGGATCTTTAGGAACAGGACCCAACACTGCACACAATCTAATGAAGCAATAATAAAATGCAACATTACATTGTCGTGGAGACCAGCTTCAGAGCAGGTAAGACTGTACTGGGAGAGGCTTCTGCAGCAGAAAGGGCTGGAGGGAAGAGCTTTTGGGGGCTTTTTGAAGCTGGCAAAAGCTCTTTGCTTAAGCTGGGGGCTGTTAGCTGATGGGCAGGCTGCTGAGATAGCCGGGGAGGAGCCAGCACACACACGGCAAAGCTAAATGAACAATTAACGCTCCCCCCATTATTGTCAGGTGATAAGTGTTCTCTGGAAGGGCAAGAATTAGTTCCACTTAGCACAGAACAAGCAACCAGTACTTGTGTGTGTCCTGGTGGGTCCTGCAGCTGGCTGCAGCTTGTAGGACAGGGTACTGAGCCTTTACCAGTGTACAAGGTAAGTTCAGTCCCTCTAAGTGCAGAAGATTTAACCCTTCTAAAGATTAGAATCTTTCTAAAGGAAGTTTAGGCGTGGTGTAACCAGAAGCAGTG
>VYZX01008640.1:26054-42103 GCA_013401335.1 Brachypteracias leptosomus | reverse complement strand
TTCGAGTGCCTGCCCCCTCTTTCAGTAAAGAACATCTCCCTAATTTCCAATCTAACCCTGCCCTGGTGCAACTTGAGGTCATTACCTCTTGTCCTGCCATTAGTTACTTGGGAGAAGAGATCAACACCAGCCTCACTACAACCTCCTTTTAGGTAGTTGTAGAGGCCAATGTGGTCTCCTCTCAGCCTCTTCTTTTCTAAGCTAAACAATCTCATTCCCTCAGGTGCTCCTCATATGACATATTCTCCAGATCCCTCAACAGCTTTGTTGCCCTTCTCTGCACCCACTCCAGCCCCTCAACGTCCTTCTTATACTGTGACACCAAAACTGGACACATTACTCAAGCTGCGGCCTCATGAGTGCCGAGTACAGGGGCAGAGTCACCTCCCTACTCCTGCTGGTTACACAGGCATGAACATGAATATTATGACAAGATAGGTCTCATGGAAGCATATGAACAAAGACTAGGGAACAAGAACTGAGAAGACAATCCCACATCTAAAGAAGGTACACAGGCACCTCCCCTATGAAGACAGACTGAGAGAGTTGTGGTTATTCAGCCTGGAGAAGAGAAGGTTCCGAGGAGGCCTTCCAGTATCTTAAGGGGGCCTACAAGAAAGTGAGGGACACTTTAGGATGTCAGGTAGTGGTAGGACTAGGGGGAATAGATAAAAACTAGAAGTGGGCAGATTCAGACTAGACGTTAGGAAGAAGTTCTTCACCATGAGGGTGGTGAGACACTGGAACAGGTTGCCCAGAGAGGTGGCAGAAGCCTCATCCCTGGAAATTTTGAAGGCTAGGCTGGCTGGGACTCTGAGCAACCTGATCTAGTGGGAGGTGTCTCTGCCCATGGCAGGGGGGTTGGAACTAGATGATCTTTAAGGTCCCTTCCAAACCTCACAATTCTATGATTCTAACATGGCTGTGAAGCAGATGAATACCAGCTCTCCTAGTGAAAGGTCTGCAGTAGTCTCTGAGAGAAGTTTGGGCACAAATGGAACTAGCCTAACTAGAGTTTGTGAAATGAGGATTGGCCATGCTAGAAGATGTGGGATTAGATTTTCTCTCTTCGGTAAGGACATTTAGCTACTGTTTTTTAATGATGTTTATAGTTTGAAAATTGGGTTAGATTCTCACTTGCTACTGGACTGTTCTTTGTAGCAACAATATTATCTCAGCCACATGGCAACAAAAACATACTGGCCTAAGAAAAGAACAGAGAAATAAACAGTGCTTTTGCATTTGGTGGTTTATAGGATACTATAATAGGAAAGGAAAACGCTACAGCTACTTACAGTACAGCTGAGTCAGTATTACAGAAAAGGTTTTCTTACAGCAAATTTTTTTTACAAAAAACTGTAGTAATTTTGACTTGGGATGATTGAGAAACAAGTTAACTGGAATGCTAACTCAAGTAAATTTGGGTGAAAAAAATCAACTTCTTCCTTGTGGATGAAATCACTCAGATGAGTGATTTCAGATAAACTATCTTTCCACCATCAAACCAAAGAGGCCCAAGATAATTTCCATAGCTAAAATTCATAGACAAATATTAGAAATATCACTTTGATGCTTACTTTTGTGTGTATTTGAGATTCTGTAATTGAAACTTTACAATCCAATGAGAAGTTGGACAGGAAAAATGTACAGTTCTTCTTCTGAAAAGAACGTGGGATTTAGTGTCACAGGATATTGGATCAGGCATTGAAGTCCGCTGAAAAAGCTTCCTGCCTCTACCATCCTTCTTTCTCTCTGTGCCTTAGCCACTCATCCTAGCTATGCATTGTGGATTGTCTGTAAAGTTAGTACAGGTACTTGTACTGTTATCCAGATCTCTGAAATAAGATTAAAAAAGAAAAAAAAGAGAAAGATATGTTACCATTATTTTAATGACATAGGTAAGATTTCAGCCCAACCAAAGAGATACATCCACACAAATGGGAAGATGACAAATAAGCATGCTGGCATAGGCTTCAGTACAAGCAGTGGAACTCTCTTTAGATAGTTTTGCAACTATGTTAGCATCTTTTGAAATGATGCCTGACAGTATGGTCAGAAACTTAATGAGTTGGAAGCCAATCCTTCAAAAAAGACAATAAACACAATCAAAGAAGGAAAGGTGAAAGAAAGCACTGGGTGAACAAAGTGGAAAAATATGCAGTGCAGCCTTGCTCATAAAAAACAAAATGAAATCCACATGGTAACTGAATCAGGCAGTATCAGTCCAATCATCAGTGATCAGGAAAAGCCCAGAGTTGCACCTGTTCCAAGGTCCAGACCCATTTCTATTTCTTCAAAGGATCCTGCCCTCTATTTCCTTATGTGAATCACTGAACCTTTGCCATTAAATTGCTCAGGGGGAATCCAAGGCTTGGGCTGGAGCACACCCTGGCCATAGGACTGCTCTGCCAAATCTCTGTCCCAATTTCTTTTTGTTCCTTTCTCTTGCCCCAGGCTCTTTATCCCAATTGAGTACTTTCACCCACCCTGATTCTTGTCTTCTCTACATTCAGGGCAGAAGGCTTTCCTTCTCTGCATTGCCAGAAGGCTCATTAAGGACTGCTATCAGTCACTGTGCTCACTACCACAGTGACAAACAAGAAATGGGAATAGCAATCGCTGCATAAAAGTCATGCTTTGATGTAAACTGTATACAGGGTTAGGGGTATGACTCCATAGTCTACACCCTAAGAACAGAGAGAGGCATGCCCAGTCTCAAGGTAATGGCTGCTGTGTACAATGTCCAGTGTCCATGTGAAAATTGTCACTCAAAATTTGGACATGCATAGGTGACTTTTCATGAGAATGGGGGTCACTCAAAACAGGGATCACATTCTGTTTCACACCAGGAGGAGGCAGGTATTTGCTAAGGCAAAAACTGCTAATATAATTGATCGTGTGCAAAATCAGTGTTTTATTTTAAAAAAGACAAACCAACTTTTTTCTTTTCAGAAGCAGTTGAAGTTAAAAGTAAATGAAATGAGAGGCAAGCCAGAAGCATGGAAAACTGCAGATCAAAGAACTGTGCGCCAGCAAATTGCATTGTATGGTGGCTGGTGTCAAGTGACCTAGCTGCACTGTTTATAAACAGTTTTGGTTGAAACTAAGGAAATCTGAATACTTCTTAGGATTCCAAAACTATCCATCTTTCTAAGGCAACCTCTAAATGACTCCCTGACACAACCTCCGTTCTTTGAAGATTTCTCTTTTCTTCCTTGAAGAGTATTCTTTCATCTACTATGCTCCAGAATTTCCAACACCAAAAGCTGATGAACATGTACCCCCAGTTCCTTTTGAAAACATTCTCTGTTCCGGAAGGTCTTCAAGGAGTAGAACATCTGCTTGTAGGACTTCTTCCTGAAGGACTTTGAGCTGCCACTTCCTTTGAATATATATGCCCTGGTGGTTTCCTGATTAATTATGACCCCGGGGTGCCCAACATATCTCTAGAGCACTGATCTGCGAAACTCACATAGAAAAGTGGTGGAAAGTTGAAACGAAGCAAAGCACAGCAGAGAGGCTGCCAGAGCTAGTGAGCCAGAAGGATTTTCAGACTAGGAAAGGACTAGAAAGGAAAGAATAATTTCAGGACTAGGTAGGCAAAATAGTGAGAAGAAAGACAATTAGATCAAATAGGAGGAAAGTGAGAACAGAGGCTGAGGTCAGATCCCGGATCGCAATCTTTTGGAACTAACAATAGAGGAGGGATTGAGGGATTAATATCAATAAGTAAAGGACAAGACAGAGACATATGGAAACTTGCATTTTGAGCAGTCAGCCAGATATTGATTTTTATCATAGCAGAGGGGTAAGAATATGAAAAAAAAAAGAGATAAAAGGCACAGGTTACAATAGTGATGAAATGAACCAATTTAGTGCCCTTGCTCAGAGGAGAAAAAACTTTTTGAGGAGTATGATGTGTACAGACAAGCTATCTTACCTCCAATAGACCACAGAAACTAGCTCAGCTATGAGCTACAAGCCATCCACACGCAGCAGGTGTGGTGGATAAACTACAATTCTGACAACAGTCCCCTCAGTGGTCTCTCCTCTCACCTGGTGCCCAGTACACTTACTTCCTAGAGGTGCCAGAAAAAAACAGCTTAAATTAGAACATGGTGCAGGTTAGTAATGCATGAGTTTTAACTTTTCCTTTTTTTGGAGGGGTGGGTGGGTGGTGGTGTCTCTCCTAAGGATGTGATTATGATGAGGTACTCCACAAAACTTTTGTATATTGGGGTTCACACTGAAACAGGTTCAAATGCTCCACATTACAACCAATGTCCAAATGCTACCACACTAGTTATGATTGCCACCTGCCTCAGTGCCTGGGCCTAACACTGCTCCTGCTGAATCTGACAAAAGTATTGGGTTTGGTTTCAGAAGAAGAATGCTTCGCTAAACAGTGAGCCATCATCTGTGAAATCCCAGAGAACGTGAGCCATGTCAAGGTCTTGAATCAACAAACAGCAGCAAACAGTATGTTTTAATATATACAGCAACCAATAGCGCAAACTACAGGAAAAAACACTAATAAAGTTAATCACTGGCAAATAAATTTTTGGAAGATATAGAACAAACAGGGAGTTAACAGAATGGATTTCCCCTTTTTTCTCCTTTAAAAACAATCAGAGGATGTGGGAAGATGTTATTCATTAATACAATACTGATGTTTAAGCGAAACATGAATGAACTTAAGGCAGAGAATGGTTTAAAGTGGAATGTGGTTTTGGCTGTCTGCATTTTACTATTTCTACTTTATTAGGAAAACAGTGGTTTTAAATGCAGAAGCACTGGTCTTGGAGGAGGCAAAAAGGAACTCCATGTTACAGTATGACTTTCTGTAAAGCATTTAACTTCTCAAACTTCATGTCTCTGCAAAAGAGAATGGTGGCTGCCTGACGTTGCAGGACACCTTACGTACCTCAGAGAAAAAAAGAACCACAACACTTACACTAGTACATTACAATAGTACTTCTCATGTTCAAATTCCTTCACAACCTGCAATGGATTCTCACAGTAGCTCTCCTGGATTGAAGGTTATAGATGCTTACTCTAACTTCAAATAAAAGGGAGATCTATAGATTGTCCAATAATACCGTGATGGTTCTAAGGTTTAGTCCAATAAGTGACAGCTTGGACTTGGCTGAATGTGAGTTTTCTTCCAGCCCACGCAGGCATTTCCAGTTGCCGGTGGTGTCTGAGCCACCACATGACCAGTTGTACCTTTCCTAGGCCCACACACTCTTTGCTGCTAGAAGTGCTTCACAGCAAAGTAGCAGGAGCTGTGGGCATACTGCACAGTCTCGTATGAGAGGACCAGGGAGGCAGTGCTCCTCACCCAGACCCTGGTGACCATTAAAGGACTCTGGAAGGCACTTCAACGTTTAACGATGTCAGACAACGTCTGTGAAATAATGGCTCAGAGATTCCCGTAAGGCATAGCCCGTGGCCGCCGCCGAGACCGCTCTGGGACTGTTCACGCCCCAATCCAGGCTCTCCCACCTCCCCTCCTCGCCGCCGGCACCCGCGGCCGCAGGGCCCGGGAGCCGCAGCCGGTGCCGGGCAGGAGGCCTTGCCGCAGGCCTCGCACCTCGTCGCAGCTCCCGCAGCCTCACCGGCGGGGCGGCGACCTACCAGCCCGGCGAGGGCCAGGGGGCTGCCCTCGGGGCGGCTGCGGCCGGGGCCGGCGGCTGCNTGCGGCCGGGGCCGGCGGCTGCCGCGGGCCTGGGAGCGCAAGTGGCAGCTGGGCTGCCTTGGCTGCCATTTCCCCTGGCCCTCGGCGCTGCAAGGCGGGCGGGAGCGAGGGCGGGCGGAGGAGGCGGAGGCGGGGGAGGAGGAGGAAGGAGGGAGGAGAGAGGGAGGTGGCCGAGCCGGAGTGAACTGAGGCGCTCAGCTGCCAACACTCACACACTGACTGCTGCCGCAGCCGCGCTGCTCACGGACCCCGGGCGAGAGGGAAGGCGAGGAAAAGCCAGGCGCGGGAGAGGAGGCAGAAGATCGCTGGCAGGGGGAAGGAAGTCAGAGAGAAGAGAAGAGAAGCGCGGAGAGGGAAAGGAGCCCTCCTCCCCGCGGAGAGACGACTTCCCATGTAGCTGAGGCAGAGGGAGAAGCTGGCGCTTAGAAACTGTGAGAGAAGCTTTCCAAGCAAGTTACTTGCAAGCGGCGGGAGGAGGGGACAGCAGTAATCACCGATCGTAACCATTATTCCCAATCCCTCATAATTTAACAGACGGGCGGTTCAATGCACTACTCCAAGCTCTTCCTAGTTTCCTCCTCGGGGTAACTTCGGAGGACGCGCCGCCGGTGCCGCCCGGAGGTGAAGAGAAGAACCTCGGAAGAAGGAAGGAGAAGTTTTGTGGGGGTTGCGTGCGGAGGAGGAGAAGATGGGCTTGAAGCGCCGCTGCTGCTGGGGAGGTGGAGGCGGCGGGGACCTTCTCTGCCGGCTCACCCTGGTGCTGGGGTTCCTGCTGCCCGCCTGCAGGACGCGCCTGTACACCAACCACTGGGCTGTGCGGTTAACTGGGGGGCTCCTGGAGGCCAACAGGATAGCTAGCAAGTATGGATACGTCAATATAGGACAGGTAACCCTCCTTGCAACTTCTTCCGAGCGGACGCCTGCGGTGCGGCCGGCAGGCAGGCGGGCAGGGTCCGCTGCCGNCGCCGCGGGCCGGCGGAGGTGATGCGCGGGGGCAGGTATGCCGAAGCTACGCCGGAGGGGTCGGGACTGCGGCCACGGCTCCTCCTGCGCGGCCAGGTGCGGAGCGGGACGCGGGCCGG
This sequence comes from Brachypteracias leptosomus, assembly GCA_013401335.1. Classification (NCBI taxonomy): domain Eukaryota; kingdom Metazoa; phylum Chordata; class Aves; order Coraciiformes; family Brachypteraciidae; genus Brachypteracias; species Brachypteracias leptosomus. The sequence continues at coordinate 35,323 of VYZX01008640.1, read as the reverse complement.
GTCGGGGGAGGTGGGGGAGGGGGACGCGGGGGACCCCGCCGGCGCCCTGCCCGCCGCCTCCTTCGCTGCCTGCGCGGCAGCTGAACTTTGCGCTCTGCGCCATGCACCCTCCTGCCCCCCTTGCCGAGAAAAAGCCAGTACAAGAGGAGCTCGTCCGGTAGCGAACGCCCGTGTCCCCGGCAGCCAGGACGTGGCAACTGCGGCCGGCAGCCCGCCGCCGGGGGCTCCCGGCCCTCTTCCTGGCGGGGGGCGTGCGGAAGACAGGGGTGACAGGGGCGGCGGGCGAGGGCTTCGCTACCCGGGGCTGCTCCTGCGTGGGAACCAGCCTGGCCGCCTTCGCGGCCCGCTCTGCTGTCCCGCAGCCCGGTTGGTTGTGAAATGAGGGGAGGGGGGTCAGCTCCCGGGGCCGGCGCTGTAGACAGCGCTTTCCCGGCCCATGCCCGACCACTGGGCAGCACCTGGGCTCTGCGGAGCCTGCAGATGTTTCGCTAGAAAACACCTGGACCGGCCAGATCCATTGAGAACCCCGTGAGAAAATTCTTGGATCCGGCCAGGTCCAGGAACGGCGAGGAAACACCTGGTTCTCACTGGAAACCATCACGATAAAAATTCCACCCCCTTGCTACAGTTGCTGTGTGAAATGTCCTTAAATCACTTTTTTTCTGACAGATTTTGTGCCCGGTATCCTAGGTTTTCCCGACAATTACTCTCAAAATATGAGTTACATATATAGGGGTTAGCACGGTGAATGCCTAAAAAATTAATTTCATTTTGCGCTTGAGTGTGAATATCCTAGCAGTCTTTCTAGAGAGTAGTTTCCACTAAGTGAATTGAAAGTTTAGAAATGAGCATTTACAGGTACAGAAGGCTTTATCTTATACATGAGATTCACAAAAGTGCAGCTGCACTTACACAACAGACCTTTTACATCAACTGGATCAAAGTGAGACCCAATTATTACTTATGTTGTAGAATGAGGTCCCACGTACTGTGTCATTGAATCAAAAGTTTGAAGTGAGCATCTCAACTGTTCCCAGTCATTACAAGCCTGAATAAGACAGCTGTGCAGTCTATTAAGATAAAGAACTTAACGTAAGAAAAGCTCAAAAATGACACTGAGGTAGCTCAGAATATAATGTGTAAAGATGTAGTTACTTAGAAGAAGCAAGTACCAACTTCCCTCTTGGAATACTGGGGCAGGTAGGCATTGTTATTCCCAATTGGAGACACAAAAATTCAGAAGAAACTTCCATGTCTGAATGGAACCTTCACCTTGAAACTGCCATTTAGGAATCCAAGCACAAAGAATTTTGCATTGATGCCTTTTTTTTTTTGTCTTACATACCTGTACACCATCTTTTGCCCAAGCTGCTTCTCTGTATTCCTGTCTGGGCCTTTACAGTGCTAAAATAAGCAAGTTAGTTGGTTATAGGATGAACTTCTTCCCTTTTTGTCTTTTTTCAGGCCAGCTGTCTAACTCAGAGCCTGGCTTTTTATACTTTGCACATCCAAACCTCATGTTGAATTAAGGAAGGAATGTAGTAAGCCACTACTGCTTCTTATGTGCCAGTGAAAGTGACATGTATATACCTATGAGATATTAATAATAGATACATTACTGATCAGATACACGAGTGGGAAGGAGAGAAAATAGAGACTATAAATAATGAAAAACTGGAAAATACATTATGGGTATGCAGATGAAAAGAGATCATATGTGACAGGAGCCAATACTGCTACTTAGTTATGCAGATAGGGAGTGTGCAAATAGAATCATAGAATGGTTTGGGTTGGAAGGGACCTCCAAAGGTCATCTAGGCCAACCCCTCTGCAATAAGCAGAGATGTCTCCAACTAGGTCAAGTTGCTCAGAGTCCTGTTGAGCCTGAACTTAAATGTCTCCAGGGATGGGGCCTCCACCACCTCTCTAGACAACCCATTCTAGTGATCAGTCGCTCTCATATCAAAGAACTTTTTTCTAATATCCAACCTAAATTGACCCCTTTCAAGCTTAAAGCTGTTACGCCTCATCCTATCACTACAAACACTTGTGAATAGTTCTTTCCCTGCCTTCTTATAGGGCCCTTTCAGGTACTGGAAGATTACAATAAGGTCCCCCTGGAGCCTTCTCTTCTGCAGGCTGAACAGGCCCAATTCTCTCAACCTGTCTTCATAGGAGAGGTGTTCCAGCCCTCTAATCATCTTTGTAGCTCTCCTCTTGACATGTTCCAACAGGTCCACATCCTTCTTGTGTTGGGGGCTCCAAAGCTGAACACAGTACTCCAGGTGAGGTCTCAGCAGGGCAGACTAGAGGGGCAGAATTACCTCTCTTGATCTACTGGCCACACTTCTTTTGAGGGAGCCCAGGATGTGAGTGGCCTTCTGGGCTGCAGTTGAGCAGTGGTCGCTCATGTCCAGCTTTTCATCCACCAGTACTCCCAAGTAGAAGATGAATATAAGAAGCTTAAATGATGGATACATGAGAAAGAATACTTCAGTGATCATATGAACTGGACTGATGGGTGATTCCTCATCTTCTGGCTGTAATCAGCCTTTAAGAACAAGCAGCTGGCAATGGGCATATGTGAAGAAATTCCACAAAGGTTCCTGTATGTACTTTGGATTGGAGTAACTGGGTGCTAGATGTCATTGTGCCTTGCAAACATAGAGCTCAGCACTCTACCGCTTACGGTTACATGCCCAGAGAAGTGTGCGTTTGCACAAAGTCTTTTGCAGAGTTTCCTTTCACGGGTATCTTTTTACGATGGCCGGTGTTAAGTTTCTGATAATTTCTTGCAAAATCATCTCCAAATGGTATTTTTGTGACAGCATATTCTTTAGTACGTTGGTGGTCAGTCTAGCATCTGTTCTTTTATTCCCAGCTAGTGCTTAGACAACTTTCATCAAACTGATCTGGTTGCTAGATAGAATTTACAATTTGAGAATTCAGAGTTCACAAAACAGTCCAAATGGCTGTGGTCTGACCATACATAGTTTAACATGTAACTCTGTGATTCAAAGCCTATTTACAAAAAAAAAGGTGCATAATTTTCTGTGAAGCTTCTGAATCACTTTTTGTAGACTGTATCACTTGATAAAGGTGGGTAAGGGAAGTAAGGTATTAACTTTAAGAGAAAGGAAGCCAAAAATGGTCTAAACTGGTAAGTTACATTTGCCCATAGGGGGCATAGATTTTTTTGCATAGATCTGGAAAAGCAGGAAGATACTTAACACAGAATAGGAAATGCAAAAGAATATGAGAATGGGGCAAGAATCTGCTGTTGATTATTGAGAGACAATTGCAAGCAATTTACAAGTCTGTATTTGGTGTGAGATGTTGAAAGACACTCTCATAGCTGGATACACAACCAAAACACTGAAAGAGATAAGCAATGAGCCTTTCTGTTAGAAGCAGGACTTCACATGCTTAATGTCTGTATTGTAGCAGCTATGGCCAGGCAATTAAACTTTAGCTTTGCAGATAGTATCTTTTCTAGGTAAGCTGAAACATTATAATTGAAACTGGTAGTGTCAGTAAGAGCTAAGCTGTTTACTTCTGCTTGAAGAAGATAATTACAAATGTCATAAAAATACACATTCAAAAATCACCTGAAATAGATTTTAAAACCATAGTGTAATGCATTGTATTACATAAGCATAATATTTCTGGTTAAACTAAATTTGTGAACTCACCTTTGAGAAGAAGGTGCAAAAAGCTAAATCCAAATCCCACTACAGCTGACCTAAATAACTGACTTAGTACAAATAACCCAGAAAAATAGTGGCATAAAAATATTCAAGATAAGTGGTAGTGAAACTGTGTATAAAAAATGAAAGTCAAGTAGGTGCAGTTGTAAAGTTGCGAAGCAGGGGTATTCTGACAACAGTTAATTGCATGACTAGAGCTGAAGGGAGCAGTGGAAAACAGAGCGGTTCTGAAGGTCTTATTCTTACCAGTCACCTTGTTAATTTTGCATGAGTGGAGGCATAAGGTGCTAGAGAGTTTAGGGTTAAAGTTATGAGTAAAACAGTTAAGAGTAGGCAATATTTGTTTTGTGTTTGTGGAAAAATGGCATTGAAAGGTCATTAAGCTGATCAGTGGAGACAAAACTGTAGACTTGGAAAGGCTGTGATTTGTAAACACTGACGGCATCCCTTCTTTTGTTATTTGGTGCATTCCTGATAACAGGCGGAATTCAGCTTTCCCTTTTCTTGTGATTGTATGATTTGGAGAATATCCAGTTGAGTCTTGAAATACCTCTTAAGTCCATTTTCATTACTATGGTGATGACAGGAAAGCTACAAAGCCTACCCAAATGACTGGATGAGTCAGTCAGAAATAGATGGCAGAAAGGGTTATTAAGAGGCCTTGAGATCACCTGCTGGTGGGCAAGTGAGAACTCTGGCGACTCAGAGCTTCTCACACATTCCTGTTGCTCTCAAACTTCTTCTGTGATCTCCATCTCTTGTTACAGAAATTTGAAGCTTTAGCTCTCTGCTTATTGGAAAGAGGAGTTTTCCATTAATGTTTAGGAGACATGGCACAACAGAGGAAGAATCCTGTTTTACTCTGTGTTTTTCTGGCTACGTGTTCTGGTTCTTGTTTCCTACAGATTGCTGCAACATACTGCTCATTTATCCTGTATTTCCTTGCCATTACCAGGATTAAGTTGACAGTAGACATAGAAGATTGTTCTTAAAGATAACTTGAATTCTTGAAGTGAATCTAATGAGACCATCAATTTTCTTCATCTATGGCTTGGAAAAGCATAGAGTAGCAACTTAGACCTGTTGTTGCATCAACTGTTACTCAGTTTCTGTTGGAAAACTCTTTTCCCCACAGGACCGAATGAAGGTTACAATCCACAAAAGCAGAGGCAGTAGATCCCCTTACTGACTGACACAAGTGAGCAGGATGTCCTTTGGAAAGACAGTGATTTTGATTGCTGCGGTTAGTGGCACCAGTTTGGAGATTCTGATTTGGACAGTAGGGCCCACTTGAGCTGACACTGAAATTAACAGACCTTCATTTAAGGCCTATTAAAGGCCTTAAAGTCCCGTAACTTTAGGGTTAAGTGCTTGGTTACTGGTAATGTCATTTCTGTGACATAACCACAGCCACATTAAAGTTAATGGAGCAAACACAGTGAAGCATCAGTATAAACTACAAAAGAATTGTCCTCCTGTGTTTCATTGAGATTTAAAACATGTAATATCAGGACTTAAATTCATAGAGCTGGCCAATTTTTTTTTCTTTTCCCATGTATTGTATGCACTTCTGGCCTACCCTTGAAGTGCAATTAGTAGTTTCTTCAGCAAGCAAATCCTTGTCTCATGTGGAAGAATTGCCTCTATTCATTTTGCATGGGTCTTTCAAGACCGTGGCCTGGACTAGCAAGCTTTCTAGGGCTGTGATAAGGTAGTATAACGCAAAGCAGCCAAGGAGTTGTTCTAAGTTACATGCCAGATGGAGCAGTTTGAGGTGTTCCTTGCTGGGATATTTCACCCTTCTAACTTACAGTGGTTGTACTAAGCAGACCTTTCTCTTAAAGCAAAGTATCTATCACTGATTTTTGGGAAAGTTTCTTTCACTTTTGGCAGCTGCTGAGGGTTAAACATGTAGTCTGAGTAGCATTTTGTAGAATTGGTGTGACTATTATGACTGTTTTGGTAGCATGGAGATTCCTTACTATACAGTGAAAGAAGGAAGCTTTATTTTGATACGGACATGAAAATGGAGGTATACCGATATGTCATCTTGATTCCTATGAATTTCGTGATTTCTTCTAGACACATCTTCTCACTGGATATGATTTTGTGGCTTGCTGCTAAAATATTCTCAGTAGACTGGAGGAAGGAGCACCACCTTAGAGAGGGATTACTTTTGAAGCATCTGAGAAGCTGGGAATGCTACTCCAGGCTCCAATGCTGAAGGCTTTTGTGTTCTTGAGCTATTGACTTAAGTTTTTTCCCTTCATGTCTTCATTTATATAGATTAAAAAGGAAAAGCTCCAGTAACTGACTCTGGACACATGAGTTTATTTTTATTTGAAATATGTGGACTTCAAAATAAAGAAGTTTTCTAAGTTTATGCTCTTCTAGAAAGTGGTGCTTCATCAATTTTAGGTTGCTGTCACTGGATGCCAGGAGTTTCTCATTCAGGCAAGGGACTTTCCTTGGAGGTACAGGAAAGCAGAAGGGACAAACAGCTGATATCCCAAAGGTGATAGAAGAGATAGAGATACATATATGGCTCCAACAAGGGAGATAAATGCTGCATTAATTTGTATAGGGCTAAACTTTAGATCCTTCTATTATTTCTTTTTCTTTCTTATTTCTAGGAAGGGGCTGAAGATGGGTCAGCATTTTCCCAGCTAACATCTTTCCTTTCCTGATTGTTTTCTTGTGCTCCTCACTCTTGGAAACTGACAGACTACCCTTGTCCTTCAATTTTCTGCCTGCAAGAAATACACACTGTTTGCCTGAAGACAGCTAAGCGTGCTAAGCTTGAGGTGTGACCCAGGAATCACTGCTAGATATACAGGCCTGGGTTTTTAGATAGTGTAAATGCTGATGTGATTTGCCAAAAGGTTTTTTGCTTGTTTGTTTTTTATTGGGAGTTTATAGATTTAAAGGCAGAAAATCAGAAGAGTTTTAATAAATACTTGTTGATTTCAGACCTGAGTTCCCAGTGATGGCACAAAGAAGATGTTGTGTAACAAGATCGATTGAATGGGAGTAATGGCTGTCTCCATTTTCCAAATCTATTCCTGATGAGAAACAAAAGGAAATTTTGCAAACTAAGTAGTTGAAATTGGAAGACTAGAAAAAAAGCATTCAGTTAAGAGAAAAGGAGCTTATTTTAAGATAAAGAGGCAAAATTGTTGTCTTCAGCAAAGGAAGCAGTTTTCCACCATAATCTTCACTGCCTTACATGGATGACTAAAAAAAGTAGGGTGGTAGGACTCTGTGTGCAAAGTTCATCTGCCACAGAATAGTAATATCTGAATAGCTCATGGGAGAGACATGTCCCTCAAGAGCCTGTGTGGTCACAGCATTGAAAGAGAGCATACTCTTACTAAAATTGAATACCTGGGATGAGTTCTGAATATTAAAGATGCAAGTACCAGGACTACAGTATTAAAGGAATTAAAGCTATGTGTACTCTAAGCTGCATGCACATGCAGATGTGGTGAAGTTACACAGGTAATACCAAGGAAAAGTGAATTTTCTCTTATTCGTGGCAGAAAAAAAGGACTGGTAGAGAATAACCACTAGGTAGAGAGATCTTTAGAAAATGTAAGTCCTGAAACAACATTCTTGAAAATGCTCACATGCCACAGAACCAGAAAACCAGCACATGTTGGACAATACAAAGGGTATGCCATGGCTAATCTCTTCATTCTAAGCAGTATTCTCTTGCATGTGCGGTTAAAAATGAGAGAGAGAAGGGAGAGATAGCAGAGCTTACTACTAATAAATGTGAGCTTTCATTAGGAGTTGGATGGAGAGAAGGATATGCCAAATGGCTTCTGGTAATAGAGATCATCTAATAGTCTTTGTATGTTGTTACAAACTGAGGGAAGATGAGAGTCTTATTTAACAACATAGTAGTCAAGCTACAAATTCTGTGATGATTTTTTTATTTAAAACCTTTAGGCAAACACACAGTAAGTTATACTTTTATGAATAACAATTAGTTCCAAGCCTAACTTACAAATGGCGATGTTTGGAGGAACTGCTCCTCTCAAGCAAAATACATGAAGAGGTGGACCAGCCTAGATTAAAATGGAAGAACCAGAAGAAATCTGTAAAATATATTGAGGTAAATCAGAGTGCATCATACCTCTGGTATGACAATGGTCATGTTTAGTATGACAGCACCTCTGGCTGACAATGGCTGACAGTTGTAGAAGTGAAGGGCCAGGGGTGGGGGGGAACACCTCTACAGATCAAGCTGTCCATTGCAGTGCCATTGAGGAGGATCAGCTATGCCCACATCTTTCCTACTACTTAACCAGTTTTCAAAGATCTTCTGTAAGGAAGCTCCACAGTGCCAGTGCACATGGTCAATTCTAGTAGTTCATTATCCTCTTTGCCCTACTGAAGTCTAAGCTGTATTTGTCTTCTTGCAGTTCAAAGCCTGCATTTCTTGTTTCTCTATGAACATAATGAGTAGCAACATCAGAAAAGTTGTACCATTCCACTCTTCCTGCCACCCACTTTTATCCTTTTTCATCCAAGCCTATGTTGTTTCATGAAGGTCAGGCCTTCATTGATCAATCTTGCTGTTTGACTCTGGTCTTTCTAAGTGATCCTCATCTTCCTGAGCAAGGAGCTGCTAAAGTATTACAGCTGAGCACAGCATAAGAGTTCCTTCAGTTGCCTTCAGGTCAGTACTCCTATTTATGTAGCCCATTATGGTGTTTGTCTATCCTGTAGCTGTATGACATTGTTGACTTAGTTCAGCTTGTGATCTGCTATGGCCCACAGACTGATTCTGCAAAATCACCTAGCTCATTGTTCTCCAGCCTTAATTTGTCTAGTAGATTATTATTGATTAGGTGTAAAACTTTGCATATGCCTTTGATGAATCTTGCCCTGTTTTTCCAGACCTCATTCTAGTTTGTTTTGAATTCTGTTCATGCCCCTCAATGTACTTCCAGATCCTCTCTGCTTCTTCATGTATGTTATGTTTAATGGATGTCTTTCCTTTGCCAATATTCAGGTCACTACTTGAAATATCGACCAACACAGTTTCTAGAGAAGCTCTGGCATGTAGTCATTTGCTGCCCTGCTGTAATAAATAGATTATCAATGTGCTTACAGCATTTTGACCTACTATTCCATAGTTTAATTTTGTGCCCTACTTCAGGAATTTGGAGGCACTTAATCAAGTAGTACTTGAAGATAGATACAGTTTTTAATGTGCAGAGTATAAGATCAAAATAAATATAAAAAGCACAGGGATATTGGATTGGACTGGATTATCAGTGATTGCTGTTATATACCTTGAGGTGTTCATAAGTGAATATTTTACCCCAGTTTTAAACAAGTCTAAAACTGACCAGTCTTAAAAGTGGTTTTGTTACTTGTTCTCAGTCTAGAAACATTTTTTTCTTTTTGTGTGTTGACTTCCAACTTACAGACTAAATTTAATCATGGCCAGTATATATCTGTTCTTGTGCTTAAGTGGCTCATCTGTTTCTCCAGCACATTTGCAGGGGGAGACAGCCTTCACTTTTGCTTTTTTAGCTTCTGGTTTCCTGT